>JAOUZG010017314.1:6490650-6561410 GCA_026289955.1 Argiope argentata
TAAATTAAATCATATAACAAAATAAATACCCTAATGATTGCTTATTAGATACAATTCTAAAAAGAGAAAACTTTTGACAGTCAAGATAGGGAATTTTTTTTTCTTTCTAATTACAGATATTTTTATTCCTGGCAGTCATTTGAAAGTTACAGAAAATGGTAAATATATCTCGAATGATGTAAATAAAACTAACTATTCTGCAATTTCTATTTCAGCTTCAACATTAAAAATACTTTACTGACGGAAACATGAATACCAAACTATAACATAAATAATCAATTGAAATTAAACAAAAATAATATTCTGGTGAACGAGAAGGTTGTCAAAGGCAACTGTTTATGAATATAATAAGATAATTAATTTTAGTATCGATGAGTTTCTTGTAAGAAGAAAAAATTTATGTAATATAAGCACATCGCAATATGATGTAAAAGTGCATCTATGAGATGAGGTGATGTGCAGTTGGATGATGTGATTATTAAGTTTATGATTGTTTTAAATCAGATTAATTCAAGATTTAGAATAAATAAGTATCTTATATTTCAACTTTAAAAAAATTATAACATGTTATTCTTTTTTTTAAAGCAATTTTGTAAAGGCTTTTTTGTAAGCAAATTTTGTAATTCTTTTTTTGAAAGGCTTTTGAACAAATAATATGCGAAATAATTTGACAGATGAATTAGTTTTGAGTTTTTAGCTATTTATTCAACAATGAACCATTTGACTTTCGCTGCTTCCTTCAAAAAGTGACATTGAAATAGATCTTCTGAAAAAAGATCTCACAAATCAATAAATGTCACTCGCTACAGACCAAGTTTCTGTTTCCTTATTTACAACCATGAAAACTATTTAAGAAGCCGATTTGCTTTGGGCCTCACTCATTGTATTTAGAAAAGGGGATTCTTAGCAGGGAGGGACAAGAGACGTTCGGAGACAAAGAAGATCAGAAGAAGAGTTGTAATAACTGTCGCTTTCTTTTCACTGACCAGCGGGCATCGTCCATGCAGAGGGACATGGGGAGGTTACGTAATCATGACCTTTGTCCATAGTGAAAAGTGACCCACCACGAAGAATTATAAACGTCACCAACCGTACCCCCCACAGGCAATGCAAGAGCTATTCATGTCTAACAAGCATTCTGGGTAAAGTTAGCTGCATTCAGTTGTGGTAGTTGTATCTTGTAGTGGGATGCCTTTTTTGGTGTGAAATTAGTATTTATGTGACTATTTATCAATGATTTCTTGATTATGATCTTTACAAGATGATTGCCCTTTTTGAATAACAAAACAGCTGGATTTTTAAAGAATGGTTCTGTGCATGTGGTGTAAATTATGTGCTATTATGAAAATAAAAATTGCAGAATGCTATACTGGATTATTCTAGGAATTACATTATAAAAAGTAAGTTTTTACATCTTTTATATCTTTCTTGTATAGATCATCGGCAAAAGGTCAAAGCCCTTATGTATTTTATTTTTTAAAAAAAAGATTTATGTTTTTGATTTGAATACTTTATTCTTGTGCAACTAAATAATATAAAATAAACTTTGCTGTTAGTTTTTAAAATAATTACATAGTAAAATTGGAGATATCAATCTCTGAAAATAATGTTGTTTTACTAAATTTGTTTGATACACTTTAAAAATAATTCGTATAACAATAAGTCAGAATTATCAATTGCATTACGTATATTGAAAAAAACAATTCTAATAAAGTTTCTATATGATTCAAAATATTAATAATAAATATAATTATAAATAAAAAATATTAAATATAATTATAAAATCTGAAAATAATGGACACTTTTGGATTTCAAATACATCTTCTTATCAGAATTATATGTAATTTACCTCACGATAATTGTACAAACTTTATTTTGTTTTGAAACAGTAAGTATTAGATAAAAGCAGAATTATAATTTTTAATAGTGTTATGTAAAAGTAATTAAAAAAATTAAGATTGTTTGATCACAATGCATATTATATTATTTCCTATTGAGTATTTGCTGTAGATTTATGCTAAAGATAAGTGTTTCGTTTGATTATTGCATAAACAGCTTAAAAAGACAATACTAAATGCTGTCAAAAACTAAACTTTGTAAATTTATGATATGATTCTAAACTAGGTAAGTCACGTTAAAACTGAAGTTTTAATTGATAATCCTTCCTCAACATATGCAACATAATATACGCGATTCCCATATCCGGATATGAGAAAGAGATTCTGGTACTTTTCCGTTAGCCGAACGACAGCGAAAATCACCAAAGAAATTTGGCAGAATTCTGCATCATTTGGCGATTTTTTGCTTTAAAAATTGTTCTAAGAAATTTGGCTGAATTCTACATGATTTGGGGATTTTTCACTGTCGCCCGGCTAACGGAAAAGTACCGAGATTCTTACTATTCATGCATATCGGTCACTTAAAAAGATAATCGATCCATGTCTGTTTAAATTATAATATCCAAGAATATGATTTCCATAGATCTAAATTCGTGATAGGAAATTCCCTATATTTTGATTATCACTACGTGGAGCGGCCAACTACGAGAAAAAATAATAAAAATTCAGTATGAAGCTAAATTGTGCAGTGTTGAGAAAAGAAATGTATTTAGTTTGCCGAATTTCATCAGAGATAAAAGTTTTCTACGTTTAATAATTTTAAGCTTATTGTTTTACAGATCTCTAAAAGATTAATAAACTGATAATAAGAAGAAAGAAATTCCAGTTATTTTTTCTTTTAGTAAAAAAAAAAAATTAAAGGTTACAATGATTTGATTTAAAAAGATTTGTAAGCAGTATTTTTGAAATTTTATAAGATTATTATTTTAACTAATATAAGATCTTAAATATAAAAGTATTGGCGATAAATATAAGAATAAGAGTTCATAAAATAAGCTCGAAAAAATTTAAACGATAAATCCTTAAATAAATCAAGGCCTTTAAAAGGAAATTATCACAGATTGTTAAATATTACCATATTTTATACTGAGATGTCCATTAAAAGTAAAAACATTCTCCTAAGTTTCATTTTTGACAATGTCATTAAAATGAGAAGTAACCGTTATTTCTTTAATCTCGTTATATTGTTTCTTGCAAACAAATCTTTTTTAATCTAAATTTTAAAATTAAAATTCAAAATTTTTAAACATATTTTTATATATAACCTTAATATTAGAATTTATCATAACACCAAAGGCATATTACCACGAATATTTAAGAAAAAAAATCCTTTTAATTCCCTAGCTACCTAGTTAAACAGAAGATTTACT
This sequence comes from Argiope argentata, assembly GCA_026289955.1. NCBI lineage: Eukaryota > Metazoa > Arthropoda > Arachnida > Araneae > Araneidae > Argiope > Argiope argentata. The sequence goes on from JAOUZG010017314.1 coordinate 6,493,919, forward strand.
ATTCACCAAATTATTATAGACAATTTCAGAACACCCACAAAGCACTTCAGTAGTAAAACTTTGTTTAGTAGATCACCCCATGAATGTTAACTAAGCTTTATTTTTAACAAATGGCAACCTTCAAGAATAGAGCCTCGAAAGTTATTCTTTCCAGAAATTAAAATGAATGATGCAAATCAGGGAGCACGCGATGACAGCAATTACTTGAGACTAACGCAGACATCACTCTTCGGAATCGAAGTCAACAAGGATGGCCTGCTTATCTTGGGAGAGTCGTCTGGCAATCCATCAATGTTCTTGGAAACGGTGCCCTCCCGGGAGAGTCCATCCCTCATTAGCCGAAGGCCACGAAGCTATCCATTCAGCAGAGTCGCCTGCTTGACTATGTCCAGTCTGCTGTCAGCCGCGGGTCAAGGGAGTGTTTCTTATCGGAAGGTTTCCAAGCGCCTTTTCAACAGGAATTGACTTAACCGAATAAGTTTTCATTCAGATCAAGGAAGATGCTAATTGGCAACGTGAAGCTTCTTCGTGAAGCTTTCGAATTAGAAAAAGGAAAAGCTATCTAGGGTATTTTTTCTTTGTTATTTCTAATGTAGAGAAATATTTATTAATGCCAGCGGTTATATCAATGGAAATAAACACCGAATGAATGAGAGCAAAGAAAATGTTCATTGATACCATTAGACTTCTTTGAGAAGCTTTCGAATTAGAAAGTGAGAGCAAAAGTAATCAAAATTTCCGTTATATCCATTGAGAACGTGGGGCTTCTTAAGGAAGCTTTCGAATTAGAAAGTGGGCTCAAAAGTAATCAAATTTTACGGGTGGAAAGGTAAAAGCTATCAATTTTTTTTAATTCTTTCTTATTGCCAGAGGCGGATTTCCAAATAGGCGCATGAGGCGTGCGCCTGGGGCCTTATAAATTATGGGCCCTCAAAATTTAGTTCTAAAATAATAATAATTTAAATTTTGAAAAAGAGGATATTTTTAAAATAAAGCCTTTCATTTTTACATTCTTCTATTACTCCTCGCTGGTTCATCTTTCTCAATAAAAGGATCATGCAATATCAGTATCCTTGAAAAATCAACTATTTTGAGAATGAGAGAATAAAAAATCAGCCAGGAGGGGGGAGACATTTTACATCTTTTATCCAGGGCCTGACTATGGCAGGGGCATACGGGACAGAGGCCCCAGCCCCCCACATAAGTGAGGGCCCCCAAGACGGATAGAAATTTTATTTTACTTTTAATTCTTTAATGAATGTTCTTCGTTACTAAAGTAGTTAAGCAAAGGGGGCCCCAAAAAAGTTTCTGCCCTGGGCTCCAACTAGGCTAAGTCGGGCTCTGCTTTTATCTTGTACGAAAGAGATAGATATCTTACTACACTCTTACTTATCTTATTACAACGTGTTTGTATAATAGGACATAAGACACATTTTAGTTAGATACCTTGGTTAGAAGATCTTTACTCAAGGAGGTTAGTTCCTCCAAAACATCTTGGTAGCGATTTAGTGTTTCAGGTTTGAAAAATATTGACTATGATTTGTGTTGTGGGAAGGAATTCATTTCTGTGTTGACTTTTAACCAATGTGAAGATTGGTAAGCATATAATTTGTTTGTTTTTTGTTTTGAAAATATTGTAATCGTGGCTTTATATTTTTTTGGCACATTTGAAGTTTAAAAATAAGGCTGATTTACAGTACGAATCGTTAGGCATTGGCACTGCTCAAAAAGACAAAATTAACTGGTTACTTTCCCAAATTAACTGAAAGGGGAAATTTTTCAACTCGGAAAAATCGTCAAAAATCCTGCTAATATTTTTTATGCCACTATTTTTTTGTAATGTTTTAGCCATGTTGCAGAAAAGAAAGCTGGAATCGGGAGCTTCAAAACGCAAAAAATGCAGAACGACATAAAAATGTACTCAATAAATGTATTATAACGTTTGAAAAACGAGCTAAAATGGAAAATGAGACAGAAAGAGCGGTTGAGCAATTTGATACAGCATGTGTACCTAAAAGAATCTATGAGGAAATTGAAATTGAATATTTACATGAAAAAAACTTTGTGCAAGCTGAAGTAGAATATGAATTCTAACAAAATAATGATCGAGTTGAACAAGAATGCGTATTTGAAAAGATAAACGAACGTACTGAAACAAAATGTGCTCAAGAAAAAATCACTGAACAAGCTAAAGTTGAAAATGAATTCGAAGAAATCGACAAGATAAATGGTAATGAATGCAACCTAAAAAGTCGGATGAACTAATTAAAGCAGAATAAGCACAAGAAAAAGCCGATGCAAAATGCGAAATCGAAGAAATTTATGAGTGATCTGAGAATGGAACAGAAGAATCAACAACTTGTAATTTTAAACAAAATAAAATATCAGCTGATTCTGATAATGTTTTAAAACAAAACCAAAATATTTTTATTCCCAAAAGAGAAAAACAGCTCCATTGTATAATAATTGACAGTATATAATGACATTTTAGGCATGGATTTCTGTAAAATATTGCGCAACTATGGTACAAAATAGCTCCTATTTTTTTAAGAGCAACCTTAACACACCTTGAACTTCATCATCCTTTTAAATACTGGCAAATAAAATTATAAAAATTTATTTTAATTTTCAATTTTAATTACCTAGGTTCCCTCCCCCTCCGCTCTTTTCTTAGTAAAAAAAATCGGATACAGAGCTTGACAGAGTGAAAAATATGTATAAAAAAGTGCATACTATAAATATAACTGAAGGGGAAGGGGGCCTCAAATTGAATTGCGCCTCGGGCCTCAGAAACTGCAAATTCGCCACTGCTTATTGCTAATGTAGAGAAATATCTATTAATGCCAGCGGTCATATCAATGGGAATAAACACAACACCGAATAAGTTTTCATTCAGAGAAAAAAATATGTTCCTTGATACCATGAGACTTCTTTGGGAAGCTTTCGAATTAGAAAGTGGGCGCTAAAGTAATCAAAATTTGCGAGTGGAAAAGTAAAAGCTATTTGGAGTTTGTTTTTGTTTCTTCAATGTAGAAAAATATTTATATACTTTTTTTAAGGTGATCATTTTATTATAAATAAACACATCATTCAAAGAGTTCATAGCCAGAGCAAAGTAAATGTCCACAAACAATATTAGATTGTTTCAGATGCTGTGTAGATGAATGCGCTGTTTCGTTATAAGAATTACGGAATCAATGGGAAAATATTTAAAAATTTATATTTAAAAATTTACAAGTGTAAAAAAACAACCTGTATTGGCTTCCAAAAAAATTTTTTATTGCAACAAAAAGAATCATCTTAAACTACAGCATTGGCTTGAGGTAGATTGATAATCCTTTTTACTATAAAGATATATTTATATTCATGGAATAAAAAAATATTGATAATTGATTGAACAAATTGATTTCAGGAGTCTTTTTTGATATCAGTTATATTAACTTATATTAGTTATGTAGAAAATTTTACATATCAACGGAGCAGACATATATTTTTTTCATCACTGAAGAATCATGTCCATCTTTTTACATTTATATGAAATTTTTTAAAAATCAACATCGTTTTTTATCAGTTTTCACCAATTTCATCTATATTTTTTGTCGGGGCTTTTAGACGAAATTAGAGTAATCCTTTAATATCATAACGTATATTAAAATATTCTATCCCAAAAATTTCTTTTATTAAAATGTACATGTAAAACTGTTATATGTCGGGTTAATTTTAAATTAATTTTTCCAATATAAACTACTTACGCTATTTTTTCGGTTAAAGATTTGCAGATTACTCAAAATAAGTAGTATCAGAATCTGTAATACTCTCTTTTAGCTTAAAATCTCATATTTTCTTTTAAAAAACCCTCTAGATTTTATTAAAAACGAAGGAAAATAATTTTTCACGTTATGTCACCATCAATAATGCATCAAACAACTTCACTATAGTAATCTATATGTTCAAAGTTTTATTTATGAAGCATTCGCGATTCTTGGACACATCTCAAGATAGAAGCAAAAAGATTGATTATGATCACAAAGACATTCTAGGCGGGAAGACATTTGTATAGAAGAAAGACGTTATAAGAATCATTCTTCACTTCATTTTTCATTGATAAAGGCGTGACTAACAGGGAGAAAAAAAGAATGCCGTATGAATGAAAGTAGGAAAATAATAATAATAAAAAAAAAGGTTTTCAAGCAGCAAGTTTATTATGCGTTTGTAACAAATGCTGAAATGCGTTGAAACCTGTTATCGTGTAGTCTTTCTTATTTTCTATTACCTGTTATTTTCTAATTACCATCATTTCACATCATTCCACTTCAGAATTTTTTAAAAAAGTCACTGATGTGAGAATAGGATTCGTTGGATTAAGGATTTTTGCTTTTAGTTTTGTTTGAAGCCAAAATTTATTATTATATGATATATCAAGATCATCTTTATCACCAATGAGAAGCCGGGTTTAAGATTAGGCAGATGCCTAACGTCTCTAAATTGATGAGTACCATACAACAGGTGAATAAATTTTTAGTCAAATTGCCAAATTAATAAATTTGTAAAAAAAAAATTAATTTTAATTCTATATAATTATAAAATACAAAAATTCTAATGCTGCTTTCATTAATTTAATAATCATTATTAAGGTTAAACTAATTATCTTCTTACAATAAAAGAATATAAAGATTAAAATGAAATCTGCTATACATATTTCATTGTATCATTGTCAGAATATAATTTCTTGAACGGCCAAGCACCACGTGCTCGTGCAAGTTAAATTGTATTTTTTATTAATTTTGATTGTTTCATTGACTGAGTCACTTTAGTATTGCAAACCATCCAAACAGCTTTGTCTCACATTTATTGTTTAACAAAAATATCGCATTTCTAATTTATTTCATTTTATATAATCACGTGCTCAAAATGACATTTTTGTAGGTTTTATTTGCGATAATAACTAACTTATTTTTTATCAGAACTTTTGTAAATGCAAAGGCAACACGATATTAAAAGCTGATTTTTTTAGATGCTCGTGCAGATAATAAAATTTCAATTTTTCGCCTATGGGTAAAAGTTTTTATGTTTTACTTACAGGTTGAAATTTTTATTTTTCGCCAATAGATTTGTCAAAAACCTGAACCAAAAATCAACATCATGTTCTGAAATGATAATAAATTATTTGTTTGACGAGTTTTGTTACTAACTAACGATTTTTAAACTAACGATTTACTAACTAAACGATGTTATATTTGTTTAAAAAATTTCATTTCCTTAAAATCTTTCACAATAATGGAATAATGGAGGTGATCAAATGATTAACTAATAATTATGGTCAAATTTTGAGAATTTTATTACATTCATAATTATTTTCTATATATGCATTTAAGAAACACAAATTTCCTTTGTGTATAAAAATAAAAATGTACATACATTGACAATTTTTAAAAATAAACAAAATATTATATTTTTATAAACTTACAAAAATAAAATTTCAGCTAAGTATGTTATTATAATTATGCTGATTAAGTTTCAAAGTAAGTTGAAATGTGAAGCTAAATTGACAAGTTATTAATAGTGGGGTTTCACAGTTCAAGTACAATATTCTTAAATCCACCAACTAAAATAAAATATTAATCTGCCCATGACATTCAGATGTTTACATTTTATAAATTTCACTCAGAACAGTTTTAATACTGCTTTACGATTATACATTTATTCCTAGAGTTCTTTAAATGCCTTCAAAGAAAATATAAAATATTGCCAAATTTTTTAAAATTTAATTGAAAAACTCGTAGCATTGTCTATCATTTACACACAACTCTGTTCATGGGGTTAAGAAATTTTGGTAGAGATACACAAAGTATAAAATAAAAACGATCTAAATATTCGAAGGAAGTTAAAATAAGCCCTAAAATTTAAATATGAATGTAAAGCCTCAAAGTTAATAAAAAAACTACGTGAAAAATATCTTTTAAAAAAATAAGTGGCAACTGTGCCACAAAATGTAAATCAGAATTCATACATCTTTATCAAAGGTAATCCAAGAATAAGAGAATTTCATATTATGGTATAATGAACTAGAACAAAGCAATTTTTACCAGAGAAATTTAAAGTCACTTCGACTAGATTTTATTTTAACAAGGGCGAAAAATAAAAACTTCCCCAAAACTATAAGGGAGCATATAACTTCACTAAGAAATGTAATTAACAATGGAAATTATAAAAAGTCGACATGTAGCTAGTACTTTTTATTTTTATTTTGTGGCATTTTGATATAAATATCTTCTGAAAAATTTGTTATGAGTTATTATTTGAATTAGACTAAAACAAATATTTATTATCTATTTTTGACGGACAATACTCAACTTTAATTTTTTTAAATGACCTAAGAGGCACAAAAACGCATATACGTATTGGATTAAAAAAAACCTCTTATAATATCGTTGTAAATAATAATAAGTGCACTTTTTAATCCGTTTCAATTAATACGTAATGTTTACGTTACGTTACGTTTGAATGTTAGACAAAAGAGTTTAAATAGAATTTCCTAGAGATAATAGACTAGAATATAGTGGTGATTAAGCAGATTAGACAGTTGTGTAGGACAGTCAGGCTAAGAGGTGGATTATAAGATTGTCATATAAAAGTCTTTGTTTCCCTAGTTGTCATTACATAAGTTTGTAATAAGTCATAAAAATTCTCCAATCCGCTAGTAGGCACTTGAAAAAAACCACAAAACTAAATGACCTGACCACCGAAAAAACAACACAGTGGGAACTGTGGTTGAGTCATAAGGGCCATCACCGGTCAGGGTACAACCTTTCCCGCAGGAAGTACGTCCTGTCATCAATGGGAGGAGCCTTATCTCCACCTATTAGAATATCATCGAGGGTAGCGAGATTCAACTCACATGCCGGAAGCATCTCATCCTCATTTCGAGGTGCCCTCACAGGGAAATAAAAGTTTGTAATAAATACAAATTCTATGAATGATAATATATCTGACTAATATTATCATTTTATTAAGTATAATTGGATTTTCGTAACTGATTTTTGCTTACAACTTCGCCATTTAATGGAAGTGCATTCTTTAAACCTACTTTCATTAATCTGAATTTAATATTTGAATATTATAGCATAAAGGTGTTTAAATTTAAAGTACTAATAGGTACTAGACCAGGAAAAGGGAGTGATTAAGCAGATACCAGCAGAAGCGCCTACAAAACTTGCTTTCAGTTGCACCTGCAGATTAAGCTGGCAAACAGCGCTAGGCTGAGAGAGGACCACAAACTGAGTTTTTGTCTTTATTTCCATGGTTAAATTATTAAAATAACTCATAAAATTGATCATGAGCTATCAAAATATTGGGTTTAAATGAGAATGCCGGATAATATGATGTCTAAAGTGGATAAATGCACATCAATAATATTAAAAAAGGCTAATATAAACTTATAAATATATTATCATTAATAAATTGAAAATACGTTAAAATTTAAAATTAAATTGTTCGTTTTATAAAAAGGAGATCTCGTTAACTGTTTCAGATCGCAAAATACTTCAACTGCCACTGCAATGAGCTGGATTTTTCGATAATCCGGATGGAACCTAAATTAGCCTGTCAGCATTCACTTCACTTATTGCACTTCCGATCATTTTACTCAGTCTTTCTTTGTCAAGTACGGTCTGGGTAAAGAAAACCAGAAAATCATTTCTTAGAACATAGAAGAGATGTAACATTTGAAAGGACCCGCGCTTGGAGAAATCCCCTCCCCCATCTCGAAATAAATCGGTAAAAAAGTGCCACGTGGTCCCATGAAGAATGTGGGAAGTGCGTGCTGCCGACGTGGCGGGCCCATTTACCAAATTTACGATCAATTATAACTGTCTGGGTGTTTCATGCGGGCGGTCAAAACAAACTTCCACGTCGTAAAAGAAGATTTAAACAGCCGCTAACAACTCCGGAATGGAGTTGTTTCGATCACACCGGGCACCGGATTTTCCAGTGCCTTGCTGTCCGGAAAGCAATGGGATGAGATTATTAGTTGTTGTTCCCCCCCCCATCCTCCTATTACTTATTCCAGCAGACTCGAAGAAACCATTTAAATTTATATGAGAGTCACCATGAAGAATTCTAAATAAGAACGTCTAGATAAAGCTGAAATCTTACTGAAAATGATTCAGGATAAAATTGAATAGATGACTGACATTTGTCTGTAGAAAATAATGCTGCAGTAAAAAAAAAAAATCTTATTTACATATCACCAATATCCAATTATTAAAACTACATGTATGGAAACTGATATAGCCAGCGACCATCAAACGCCAGCTGCTCGCCAAGCGTCACAATAAAAATACTTTAACCATGCCAATAAACTTTAATGAATTACATTTTATCACAAAAAAATACTGTTTTATTAAACTTCAATAGTAAATTTTGCTGTTGTTCTTACTAATGGCACTTGCCATGGATAAGCGCGCTGATGACCGTCAACAATTTTAAGCCGAATAAGCGTCTCTTGTTTTTGAAGTAGTATATTTAATTTTGCTTATAACAAATTTGCGCGCATATGTATTGGCGCTCTACGAGCTAGTCTCATTCTCTATTTACAATAGAGATAAATGTAGTATGTGTCGTTGTTATGACTTATGGCACTTGCCTACTGACAAGCCCCCCGCTGATTACACAGCAGATTTAAGCCGAAAGGAGCGTCTCTTGTTTTTGAAGTAACGCCAACTAGGGCCAAGAGTACGACTTAGCTACTCCCTCAGCGCATTCGCTTGCTCAACCCCCTTTTATAGTAAGTACGCAGAAGAGCAACCATGTCCTGACCCGGACTCGAACCCAGGATACCCAGATCACGAGGAAGATGCGCTGCCTCTCTGCCAAGACGCCGGCAATAATAAGCATTGTGTATTTTATTAGTTAAAGGCATCTGCCTATAGGCGAAATCGGTTTTGTTATTAAAGCTGGGGTCTTTGACGAAACTTTATATTGCGATATCCATTTATCGTTATTTTCATTATTTCTATTGTAGAAATGTATCATTATAATTGCATTGAAACAGCGAATAAATAATTATATGCAACAATGTGTCTTGCGTTTATAAAACGGAGATTAAAAGAATATTACTATCGTCCCACATTAATTTTCGCTCGGAGCATGGACAGATAAGAATGTTTTCCTTTCCTCCTGCCTCCCCCTTGTTACTCCTCGAATCTAGTTCCATGTAACGAAATTCAATCCCCACGTATCCATCTCCACTTCGACTCGACCCTCCCTTCCAGCTTTTCCACCCCTCTCAGCTGGCTATTCGAATAGAAATCACAAAGTACCTCTTTGTGTAGACGGAAGTCAGTGATACTAATAAAAACATACACGATTCTCAGCAGACTTTCATGTTGTTATTTTATTCGCATAAATTTATGTATAATTTATGATGATATGATCCATGTCTTAAGTGGGAGAACAAAGGGAAGCCGTATGAAGTGAAATGAAAACATGACATTCGAAATAAGTCTAAAAATAAAATCTTACATAAGACCACGGCTATAGAAAGCCAATATATATAATATACGTATTAAACGGAAAAAAATGGATTAATCACCGTTTTATTATTACCAGTATTAATAATAATCGTGAAATATTGATAACAATCAAACTTTAATATCAAGAATTAGCAGTGATAACCAATTAATTATAGGCAGTAAAATATGAATTAGTCTAAATTTTTCTGACTATGAAGTCTAAATGCCTCTGTCATAGACAGTAATACATGTCTCTGAGAATTCATGTATTTCAAAGACAAATCTACTGTTTTTATCCAACATAATGAATAATGGTTAAAGAACATTTCGAAACAGGAGAAAAACCAATTTTAAATTCCCAAATTTATATTAACTAATTATGCCATTGTATAAATTATTAATTAATTATAATGGATAATAATTATAATTGATGAATAAATTAGAATGTTATTACATTAAAATAAATTACAATGTTGGTAATTATATAAAAAATAAAGCAAGATCTTGTTTTTGTGGCAGTTATTAAAATATTATTTTAAACAATGATATTAGATTAATTTGGTTCAAAAAATTATCTTATCAACTATATTAATTTATTTAAATTTAATTATTAGTAGTATCGTAGTTACAATTATTAGTTAATGCACAATTATCTAACAACAATGTTGCAGTGAAGCACAAATTAATTTTCATAACATTTCTTTAATTAAATTTTGAAATAAGTTGATATAACATTTAAATTAATTACAATTATTTAAAATTGTTAATACAGAGCTCCGAAGTTCAAAAATACTTGGTTTTAATTTAATTGCCTCTTCCTAATAAAATAAAATACATAACTTTAAATTGTTCAGAAAATATCGTAAAAAAGGAATATCCATAAAGAAACACCTGTTTATTTAAAAATCAAAAATTGATTACAAACTGTGTGTTTTTATATTATCATCTCTCTATAGATTAATTCTTGGTTTTCAACTAACTCAAAGTAAGAAATATTTGCATTTGAGAAGATCATTAAATATACAGTTGCATCTTTTAAAAATATGTTCCCCTATTTTAAAATTACTTATTAATTTTACACATTACTGTTTTATTTATCTCAATTTAGTGCTATAAAGTAAAGAACGAAGCATAATATCTTAGGAATTTGAGCATCCGAAGCAAGAAAAACTGCAAGCAAATAATTATTTTACCATTGACTGTCATATTCATTGAAGACGCCAGGATATTTATGATCACTGTCAGCTAATAAATTTAAGAATGTCACACAAATCAGACAGTTTTGCACTCTAATTTAAGGCTGTCTTCTTAATAACCTATTAAGACAAATTGAGACACTAAATGCTTAGCCGAAACATTAGATATTACTTAATAATTATTATGACACCTAACGGAAATCTAGCCTACCCTTGGGCTATCAAAGTTCACTGACTCTGAATACTAAGTGCTATCTAAAAATTCCAATTATGTCGAATAAATAACATTAACTAAAATTTTATTCAGCGACTTTCTGTAGTGTAAGGAAAATGATAAAATTTTTAGTCATTACAATTACGAATCTTGTAAACTAAATATTTTGTATAATAACTGAAATATTTTGTATTTGCAAAACGGCTTATTCATACTTTTCGTACAATAAAACTAGGTAATCACTTTAATACTATGAAAAAAATTATAAAATAGTTCATTTGTCATTATATATAATGAAAATATAATATTAATCACTTTAATTTAATAGAGAAAATTACCTTTTGATACAACAGAGATATGAAATTAACATTTCATTAAAAATACTAAAAACTAAATACAAAATATATATTTGTCTTTTCATCACAATCTCTAATCACTTTGATTTAAAAACCAGATAAATATTTAGCAAATTTTTCACCATTCTAAGTGCTGATTCAGTATTTAGGATAATAATTAAATACAGACTTATGAATACATAACTTTCTAAAAGATATTACTACCACTTTTTACTAAAATTTATGTTTAAAGTTAAACTTATTTAAGTTTAAAGTTAAAACTTCAAAATAACATTAAAACTACAAGTCGTGAACTATATTTATTTTCAAGAATATGTAAATACAGTTTTCAAATATTTTTTTTCTCTCATTTTAAAGTTTTCTATATATTCACATAAAGAAAATATCATTCGCATCATAATAAAGCAAAATTACGATAATGTAATATTCTTATGATAAATAATACTTATTCAGTAAATATCTAATCATATTTATCAACATAATTATGTTGTAAAATAAACCGGAAACCTTTTCTAATATGTAATAATAATTCTGTAACATTTTTTACTTATAATAAATAATATCTAAAATAATCTTTTGTAATATTTCTGTTATTCTATTTTCATATATTCTGTTTCTATTTAAAAAATATCCCTTATTTCCAAAATTAAATTGATGCAGTATAATTAATTGCATCTTCGAAAAATTTATAACATTGAATATCAAAACCTCAATTCCTTGGATTAATAAAATGTCAGAAGAAGAAAAATACCTGAAGGGCAAATTCAAGTTTGAGGAAAGTTGCACTTCCTTAATATAAAAACCTTGAACACGTGACAACAAAACCCGGGCATTTTAAATTCATGGTCTTTGTCACCAATCGGATACAATAGTTTAAGGGTTTACAATAACAAGCTTAGAAGTGCAAAATTGCTGTAATTCAGTAATTAGAATATCGAAATTAAACTTTTTTAAAATGCGAAACACTAACAATTAATCAGATAAACATTGACCACAGTCATAAAACCATCTATCAGCAGGCAGGAAGGGAGGAGATGTGAAGTTCAAAATGTATGATAACAAAACAGTGACAATTTAAACTTATATTTGTAGGCATTTTTTTTAAATGCTGAGTTAAAACTATGTACAGATACGATAAGAATAAATATTTGGTTTTGGAAAAGGATTTTTTTCTGTACAATTTGGAAATAGATAGAATTTTATCAGCTGATACATTGTTTGTATGTCTTTTAATTGTAAAAAACATAATTAAAAATAACACTGTTAAAGGACAAAATAATTGATGAATGAATCATCAATGCTCAAAATGATTTGTCGAGCAAAAATGTTGTTAAAATGACAAATCTTAGTAATTTTGCAATAATTTTAAACAAAGGCTTAACTTAAACTAAGACAATTTAGCAATAATTATTATAGATAAATCTGAAATAAATTAAGCCGGTTTCCAGGAATTACTGGTAAAATGCATACTAATCTTCCAGTACCGGTTATAAATTATGAATTGAAGTACTTATATATTTAATACTGGATAAAAAGACATCTTTCACCATTAAAAATTTGTTAAAAAGACATCATTCAGCATTAAAAACTCCTTAAAAAGACATAATTCATCATTAAATATTTGTCAAAAAATATAATGCAGGGTTAAAAATCACTTAAAAAGACATCATTCATCATTAAAGATTCGTTAGAAAATCATTCATTATTAAAAGAAAAACATAATTTACCTACACAGAATGATTGTAAGATGGATGCAATAAGATAAAAGTAAAGAACCATAGTGTCCACAATACAACAGTTAAAATATCACTGATTTCTAACAAATATTTGAACAATATAAATAAACAAATGCACGTAAAACTTAATGGACACACAGTTATTTCGTTCAGTTATTTTTCTAATAAATTTTCAAAATTTTACTTCGTAAAAAGACAGGACTCCAGCGAAAATCGAGGACACCATTTCTCTACAATAGCATATGAGCCACAACAAAAGGATGTCGTACCTGCTGCAAGATTCCAAGACATTGCTCCACGGATCATTTGGGTGTAAATAAAGACATTCAATTTCGCCATCCCCGTCCCTGTCTTCCAGCCAGTCTAATTGCTCCATAATGGGCAGGTGTTCACAGGTATCCAACGGCTCCGAGTGACAGAGGAGAATTTTGATGAGAACGGAATGAATATACTCCAAGAAAAGCAAGCCCTAGGGTACTGGAGTAAATTAGTTTCCAAAATATCCCCGTCCCACCCCGAATCTATTGGCCAGACACGACTCTGACGTATGACTTGTGCTCCCAAAACTCATTTTTCGCTGTCACAACCTCCGCCGCTGCTCTTGGATTAGGTTTCTTCAAACGCACAAGACATCTGTTTCTGCAAATGTACGCATTTGTTTGGGGGTGGTATACTTAAGGAGGAGGCAAGCACCTGGAGCGACAAATCAGAGCCATGTCGAAGAATAACGATCATGAAATCTGTTCAATTATCATTTCCTACTGACATTTTATGGACAGCACAATGTATCATTCGAACTAACAAGGGTATGATGGTATGAGATTACCCTATTTCGAAACCTGCCCATCTTTGGGATCCGCCTTTATGTTTTATTATTTTGATATGGGAATGGCTTTACTTGCAAGTAATTATGTTATTCCGTAAAGAAAGTATCCAATGTAGATTCTATGTATTTGTCTTATAAAGTAATTTTTATTTCATATCCTTATATTCTCACACAAAGTATTGGTAAGGTGAAAAAATTAGCAAGAATTCAAAGTATTAGATTAGATATTCAGTGGCTTTCATGTATCAAGGCGAAATTTATTTTTTACAGCTATTTTATTATTTTGTTGGCAACGGTTTGTTTTATACTATTTATCAGAATCGTAGAAAAATCATACTGTCTCTAAAAATAGAAAACACAATTTTATTATTTATTTTGCTGACGATGGTATATTTTATCTTGTTTTTTACATGTAGAAATATCATTTAAAACTGGAAAATAAAAACATCACTTCGTTTTTTTCTTTTGAAAAAATTATGTTAAAGTCTATTTGGAGGATGGGGAGGGAGGTCACTAAACCTCTTTTTGCAAAACTTTTGCATAATAGTAGATATGGATTACCTATTTAAAGAATTGACACAAATTATGTTTCATTGAAGATAATAAAATGTGTAAAAACGAAAGAATAAGAAAAATTCACTGTAATTTCTATTCAGCACATAAAATATGTTACAATCTCTTGTCTCTTTTTTCACACTCTTTAAAATTCTTTTATATTCATCCAATTAAATATAATCTCTTCACCTCTTCTAAGTTATTAAAATATAAAATATAAAAGTTAAGCACAAAATTACTTTTTTCTATTTTTTAAGATAGTTCAATTTATTTAATTTTTAACCATTAACTGTAATTCTGAAACATTTACAAACAAAAAATCGTTCAGCTTTGCTTTGCTGTCTTTAGGTCTTTAATATATTGGAGGATAATGAAATGAGAGTTACAAATTTATTCAAAAAACAGCCTGAAAATATAATTTAAATGTTCATATTCAAGTGAAATTGAAAATTTTAAATTATGCTCATGTTAGAACTTCTCTGAAATATTGTTACATTATTTAGGATCCGATTTTCAGGGAAAAACGTTTAAATTATTGAGCGCATTCAAACCAATTTGTTGAGGTATTTATTTAACACACACACACAAAAAAGTATTTTTCTCTCAGCATATATATTTTTTTCTTTGTAATTTGTTTAATTTGCCTCGCTTGTGTTGTAAAGAAGATATTTTTTGTGTTCTTTTCTTTTATAATGGTTCTAGCGATTACCATGCTATTCTGAGTTCTATATAAGGTCTTTAAGAAACTATGAGTACTTTTCCTAATGCTTATTTTGATTTAATTATAGTACATCAAAAGGCTCACTTTCTATAAATTTTAATAAAACATTTAACAGGATCTCTGAGGAACTTGTCATTCGTCATATGACTGTAAGTGTTTTTAAAGCGGCTTGTTCTCAATTTTTATCTACTTTATTTTACTTATTTTTTAATTTCTTACTATTAGTTCAAACTCTCCTCTCTCTCTCTCTATATATATATATAGAGAGAGATAGATATATAACAGTTCAAATTTTTTATCGTTAATAAAGTACTTTTTATTCATCCACTCAAGTTCGAATACATTTTTTAACACTTGTAGCAGATGACGCTTGATGTTAATATCAATTCATTAATCAAATTCAATTAATTTTTAATACTTTCTATAGAGTATTAACAGTGCAAAAAAGTGACATCTACAGGCGGTAGCTCAGTTGGTTAAATGCGAGGATTTCAGTATTTTTCACGTGAAAGTGAAGAATACGAGTAAAATTCTTGCGAAAATCAATAATATTTTTAAATAAATTATTTATATTAATTGTAATTATTGAATAAAATGTAACTAAAATAAAAAAATTCTTTGTTGATCTAAGTAGGAATTGACTTAATTTTTCTTTTATGTTACTTGTTATTGATATTATTACTTTATTTAGCCATACATATTGTTAGATGTATGTGTACTCTCACTTCTGTGTTGGCATTGTACTTGTGCGTGATATTACTTTTTGATTCCTGTTAACATTTTTATTGATTTATTGTTTAGAACTTTATAATTCTTTATTCTTTGCCGTTCCTTCTTTATGTTTGTTTTAATTTGCTTCGTGGCTAGTGTTCCTTGTGTGGTTTCGATCGATACATTCTCTAAATGTCGTAATTTCTGTATTGTGCTTACTTTCATACATCACTTTAATCATTCTTTATATAACATTTTATAATGATGATTGCGATCAACTCTTTTCAAATGCTACAAGAATTTTTTTTGTTAAAGTTTAATTAAACATTTCAAATTGCAATCTCCTATTGATTGCTATAATATCGAAAGTTAAAATCTTAAACTTTTCTTGTTTTTTTGTGAATTAAAAAAATTAATGGACAGTAATAATTTTGGATTTACAGATGATATATAAAATATAGAGAAAACAATTTTTCGAGATCTTTAATGATCTCAGTATTATCAAACCTAACTTACAATTTAAAAAGCATAGATTTATTTTTTTAAATTCGCTGTCATATACATTTAATCACTTATTTCCAGTGATAAAAGTAACTGGAATGAAAGCTTTATTAACCAGTTCCAAATTTTCTGTATTAACGTTAAATTATTATTTTTTAAATCAAGATCGAAATGTGTGAAAATTATAGAATTATTTATATCCTGAAAGAAAAAGAACCCTAAATTCGTTTTTACTTGAAACAATAAATCCAATATTCATTGAAAAGAAAAAAAAATGATATCGAATTTCTCTACTGAATTAGCAGCTTTGAAGGAAGGAAAAAAAATCTATTAAAGCGGCATATATTAACGTCTATTAAAGATTTTTTTTTTATTTAACAGCAATAAGAATGCATTTATTATTTACAATACTATGCATTTAGCATCAATACTGCCTGATTAATCTAATGTCTTCCATTCTTGGAACTAAAAAACATATGGACGAATTTCATCAAAATATCTTTGAGGAAGAAAATTGCGCTCTTTCACTGAAAAATTTAAATACTAGCCATCTTCGGAGATCAGCTGGCTGGCTGGTTTTCTAGTGTCTGAAAAATTCCAATAAATTCTGGTGACTCGATCTAATGGGAGAATTTAAAGATTTAAAATTTTGATTAATATGCAATAAATACAGTATATCCATTTGCTAATTCTCTCTATGCATCATCTCACATAAAATGTGAGGGTTAGCTTGAAATAGGGAACAAAATAAATTTCCAATAAGCCAATGCCAATAACAGAAAAAAATAATCCTTATAATACATATAAGGATGGTAAGTCAAATAACCAAATTTTGGTTTGTGTGTGTGTGTTTGCGTAATATCTATCAGACTGTTTGCAATATCGTAAAGAAAAAGACATATATATATTTTAAAATATCACTGTAGAAGCAACCCTGATTCTTTATCCCATACGAAGGCTCTTTTCGTCGAAATGTTCAGCTTTCATTGGCTGCTAGTCATTGACCCTCCCCCCCCCCTCCAAAGCGTATCCGGTCACATCAAACCCCTTGACAAGAGGACGCACCTCTGATAAGAAACCTGACCCGGGATGTACAAGCTACTTGTTGTTTTGAATGGAAAACCCCCAAGGAGATTTCGAGGAGGGAAAAGAAAGGATTAGGCCCTCGTCCTAGCTTTTTGTATCTAGTGTTTCAGTTTCGGAAGGGGAAAAAAGATCTGACAAAAACAACAAAATCAAAATACAATTTTTTATATATATATTTTTCGGGCATGAATTAATTTTTAAACTTGAAAAAGTTTGTTTCAACAAATTTGAATAGCTTCGGGTAGAATAATTTTGAGTCTTATCAGAACCGCAATTAAAAAATACTGGTGAAAATGGCCAAATAAAAAACTTTAAAACAAAGGAGAGTCAAAAATAAATAAAATGCTAAATTTTCAAATTACTACGAATTAATCTTTATGTTAACGTTTATTAGGAGATAAAAAGCTTAATCTCATGGATGCACTTTCACGATATTAGGAATCACACACACACACACACACACACACACACACACACACACACACACATCGTTAGCGCCACTCTTCGATTCCAAATTAAAATATAAATATATATTTAATTTTTAAGCAACTTTTGGTCAAGAGTCCCATTGGCATAAAATGCACTTACTACGTTGGTTAAGATGGTTTTACAATTGAATCGTATTTTAAGTTGATGTGTAAAATCGGCTATTTCTTATTATTATCGGGAAACATATGAAATTCGCTGGTGTGACTGAAATTCAATTCACTCTTTAAAAAGGTATTCAATAAAGCAACATTCATTTGAATAAACCATGTCTAATTGTCATTTCATACCAAAAAAATAAATTAATAATCTGATTTTTGCCTTTTATTTCCTTACCATAAATATTATATCAATATTTATCATATTATTTACATAAAAAAAAACAATATAAAAAAATTAATATTTTTTAGGTGAATGAAATGAGCTACTAACTTGGAATAAAAGAAGATGCACTGCATGAACTGACGAATTGTGTCAACAATATACACCGAGAAAAAAAGTAACTATGATTATTTGAGCAATTAAAGATTAAAAATATCGTAGAGCATAACGATATGAATGAGCGAAAACTGATATGATAATTAAATATGATTGATATGATAATTAAAATGAAGAAAAATGCTTGGTGTTCAATCTTACTAAATCTAAAGTCTTTATTTGTTAATTGAGAACAAGAAGGCATCATTAATTTTTCAGCATTTATGCATTATAATAATAATAAAGAAGTAAACCGATAATGAAACAAATATATTGAGCTTTTATAAATCTAATATATAATTCACAATAATTCATCCCAATTGCTACAGATTCAATTTAGGAAAACATTGGAAAACAGAACTGCGATTTTGAATAAAACTGTACAAATAAGTCCGAAATATTTTTTTAATTAAAAGAATTTTGTAGTGTATTTAAATTGCATTATTTTATTTGAATTAATAAACGATGCTCTGTTTTAAAAATTCAATATACCTTTATTTAGGTACGAGTATTTTCTTTTTCATCAACAACGATAAAAAAAAAGAAAAATCTCTATCATAATACCTTGTGTTATTTACTCGTTATTTTTCAAAAGAAATACGCTATTCATATTTCCTTAAAAACACTCGGGTAGTAGTACGAAATATGAACATTTTTTAGAGAAAGTATAGGAAGTTTTAATTTTTAAATTATATTTCTGCCTTAAAAGAAGAAGAGTGATAACAAGAAAAGATCTTTCTTGCTGGCCGCGGGCGGAACATGAACTCTAGGCATGAAAAGAAAAATAGCATGTGCTGTCCTCTCGTGGTGTATAACGTAGTTTATTTTTTTCACATAACCTATTTAGTATAGGTATGTATACGATACTGAATCTTAATGTTAGAGAAAATGCATTATAGTATGGAATATAAGCGAATTGATAACTAAGAAGTCTTTTAGATTAGCATTATTTTATTATATTTGCACGTTTACAAATTTATGGAGTTTTAAATGCACCAACTACATTTTATTTATTTTATTTTTTCAAATATATTTTTACATTTTTTTCTAAAAATTAAATTTTTTGAAAGATTTTTTTTTTTTATTTTCAAACGAAAAAAAAATTGCCATGAAATAATAAACATTAAGAACAAAATTTATCATGATTTTTTTTAGTTCGAATTTAGTTCAAAATTTGAAAAAAAATACATAACCCGAATTAATTACTTAAATAAAAGTGATATTGACCTCATCAGCTATCTCTGAAATAAAGACATTATTATAAAAATTTTTAAAAAACGTTTAATAATTTATTTATTAATTAATTACTATTATTATTATTATTATTTGTTATTCCGAGACTTTCAATCTTTCTTTTTCTTTTTTTCCTGCAGATTTTCACTTGAACACGAAAAAAAATATAATGTTATTTTTATTATTTACATAGAGAAAAAAAATTGGGCAATATAAAAAATAAGAATAAAAATAAATAAGAAATTAATATAAAAAATAATATTTTGAAAATTTTGAAATCTATTAAAGAAATTATTCTATAAATTTCAATGAAAGCATTCTGAACTTGGTTTTTAACTTGCTTTAGAGGGAAATCTTCAAGAATATAAAAAAATATTTAATGAAATTTTTTCTGACCAGTATGCATTTAAAAAAAAATACATTTAGGGCTGTAATCAAAAGTTTACAATCACTAATATCAAAACTGCAATTTGTTACGTAAAGCTTTCAAAACACAAAAAATAAAATGCGCAAATGTTCAATAATTGTTATAAATATATATTTTACTGCTCTAATAAAACAACCCATATATTTATTTATAGCTATGAAATGACTTTTACTACTAGAATTTAAAAAAAATATCTAAAAAAATATATAATTTTTTTTCTTTCTATTTTTCACATTTTTTTCTCCTTCTTCTTTTCCCTAACGCCAAAATTAATGAAGTTCGAAATTTTCACCATAAAATTTAAATTTTGATTTAAAAAATAATTGAATCGTTGCTGAATTTTACTGAATAAGTTTCGAAAAATACATCAAATATTTTGTTTCCTATTTATCTTTATCTCCCCCTGCCCTTCATATTTAAAGCCATGTTAAGGAAAGAAAAAAAAAACCTGTTTTAAATAACATTTATTAAAGGAGAAAGATAACAGCAAATTTTATGTGGTACAAAATATTTTCTTTTTTTTTTTTTTTTTTTTTTTTTTTTTTTTTCATCTGTTTGCCATACATTGACCTTATAAATTTCTAGATTCAATTTAAGTAATAAGATTAGAAAGTTTTAAAATACAGTTAATGATTAGCAATTTTTTTAAAAAATATTTTTATTACAATTATTTTTTATTATACTACTTACCTATAGCTTCTATAAATACAACTTTTTTATTATTTGAGTTATGAATTGAAAAATTGGGTTAAAAATTATTATTAGCGTTAACTTATTTAATATTTGCTGTTTTCATTTGTACTTATAATTTTAGAAAAAGTATATGCTCAAATTAAAAATACATATATTAATTAGACCAGAATTGAAAAAAACATTTTAGGAAGTTTTAATAAGTAATTAAGGCAACGAACTGTAATATCAAATCAAAATACATCATCTCTTCTTGCTTTTCCTAAAGAAATGTTCCTCTATTTCTTTCAAAGTATTTAGTATATAAGATATCTACCAGATGGCGGCAGCACCGTCCAAAGAATAGAAACTGTGCATTGAGATGCGTCCGTGTATTCAATAGTATCTACAGATATATTACAGTGGCGCCATCTATTTGGCATACATTTATACATATGAAATCGTAAAGCATTTATATGAGGGGAAAAGAAAAATTAAACATAATTGAACAACAAACGAGTTTTCCTTCATGCAAAGTTTCTTTATTGATACTTTGCATATTTTATTACATCAAACAGAAATCTTAAAATTGAAAACATTTATTTTTATATTTATATTTTTACAATCATATAAAATAAATAAAATAATTAATTAAAATGGTTTCTGCTCTAAATAAAAATTCTGTCAAAAGTTCTTATCTTTATAGAGTATGAAGAAAAAAGGAATTCAAATATTTTAGCATCTTTCATTAATTTTTTTTCCATTTCCATGACAATATATTCCATTATTTGTTAAATTCCGTTTAAAATATACTATTTTTCAATTTAGATACTTCTCAATTAATTTGAGTTTTAAAGCTCATGAGATAGAACTGCTATAATTTTTTTTAAAAAAAAATTACAATGAAACAAATTATGCAGTATAAAAGTATATTCAATAATTTTGATACTGATTTTACATTACCCCAAAACATAAGCATTCTGATCAAAAATAAATAAATTTATATATATATATATATATATATATGTATATATATGTATGTGTGTGTGTGTGTGTGTGTGTGTGTGTGTGTGTGTGAAAATTTCTCCCTCTCTTTTGATTCTAAGTCCTGAGTTAAAATTTGGTGTCAATCAGATAGCAAATTGACGTAATACACATTCTTATTTTTAATGTCACTTGCCATGGGCAATGCTAGCTTGTGCAGTCAGCGATTTTAAGCCAAGAGTGCGTCTCTTGCTTTTTAGTAGCGCCCTCTAGAGGAAGGAGTACGTCTTAGCATTACATTCACTTCCACAACTCCTTTTAACGGGGGGGAGGACATTCAAACATCTCACAGATAAAACAGATGAAGAACAACAATGCCTGAACAGGGACTCCAATATAGGACGCCCAAATCACGGGAAAAACACGTTACCCCTGTTCCAGGATGGCGGCAGACATGTTCTTACAAGAGTTTCAGTAAAAATAGAAGATTCAAGCCGAAGATAAATATTATTTCGTGAATAACGTTCATCAAAACAGTATAAGCAATATTGCCCAGGTTCCAAAATTTTATGTAAGAAGAAAATAAAAACTTGTTGTTCTTCTCCCGCTCCTAATTAGTTGTTGAAAATAATAAGTAAATAAATAAACTATGTTTTAAAAAATTCAGCAAGCAAATTGTTCGCCATTGATTCAACTTTATTTAAATATAATAAATTTTCAGTTGTAACTATGATAAATCTTAGAGGTGCAACTCAAAAGTTAGTGAGATTTTCTTTTTAATCCTTTTCTCCAATTTTTAGGGCAAAATTTATCTTCTAAATCTGGACTTCCGACTATTCAGATTGTCACTGGAGGATCAACTTGAAGTTTTTAGGAGCGAAGAAATCCTGATGAAGGAAACTATTAGGATTAAACAATCAAATAAGCGAAACAGTCGACTCTCTAAAAGCTGTGCATTTATGGAATTCATTCTCATATTTACAAGGTAATGTGGCTTTGTACTTTTATTTTATTTCTTTAGATTGTCTATGCAAACTTATTTACGTTAGAATCAAGAATTGTTTAAAATCCTGCCTGATAACTTTCTCAAGGGTCATCATCAGCCAGGGATTCTGAAAAGAAGGATTTTTTTTTCTGTAAACTGATTTGACTATACTCTAAAAAAGAAAATCCGCCCTGACCCGAAAAATTTCCAAACTTAAAGTCTCAGAGAAGCATCAAATTTACTGAATAACAGATTAACAAAAAAACAAACTAAAGGACACGCAATAATAAACTAAAGCATAAATTCAACAAACAATAATAAATGATCCAAACGATAAATATAAATATATTTGCATTATTTTAATAATTTTTTAAATTTTATATTTTTTGAAAATATTTTTCTTTTAATAATATAGTTGCCAGTAAGGTGCCATAATAAATTTAATTAATAATAAGATTAAGGCTTAAAATTGTTCTCTCTCTATATATAATAAAACTAAATTAAACTCTAATAATTTTTCCAAATTCTTATCTTAATTTAGTCATAGTAACTTCGTTCTATAAATATTCTCTTATTTCTTTATCCATTATACTTATTCTAGATAATTAATTCAACAGAATGTAAAATTGCTGGATCGGCTAAAAGCCGACTATTTCCCATTCTCCGGGTGAAAGGATAAAATCGTCCAGCCGTGCACATTCCATTAAAAGATTCCTATGATTCTCTCACATGAGATGTACATGTGAGTGGCATGTGCCAAAGATCCTTATTAAATTTAAAGGTATACATTCGCAGGGATAAAAGCTTCTTCAGTTTTGAGTCGTTCTGTGTTGTGCTCGTCGCTTCTGCTTATATTTTTAAGCATTAATTATCTAAAGTTTTAATTCCTTTTTCAAAATAAAAAAGGGAATTTTCTTGAACTGATGAGCGATGAAATACCTTTTTATTGCCATTTTTATTAGCAGTTGACTTTTTAAAAACATTGCCTTATCTATTTTTAGACGCATTAGAAAGATGGACATTTGTAATGGTATAAGCCACTAATTTGTATTTCACTATCATAAACATTATTTAGTTTTGAGGCAAAGGTTTTCAAGCCAATTTTAAAACTAGATGGCGCCATCTGTCAGAAATCAGAATTTAATTCCATTAATCGAGTATCTATTATGTCAAAAAATGTTTCGACAGGGTGTTCAAACAGCGTTCGATTACAAATTCTATCTTTACAAATATGAAACAAATAATAATAATTAAAAAAAATGTATATAAAGCCGGGAGAGTCCGTTCTTCTACATCATTATACAGAAAAAAGTAGTTTCTAATAATTAATATGGAAATCAACAATAAAAATTGATTGCTTGATATTAAAATGTATTTATAAATATATTTAATAAACTAACAATTATGGAAAAAAAAAGGCTGACGATCAGAAGTACTAAAAGATAAGAGATAAAAATTAATGATTACATTTTCTATTTTCAAAATTGTAACAAACTTATTTAAGTCGTAGTTTGATGGTATATTCCCAGCGATTGAAAAGAAAAGAAACGAAAGATGTTACCTGAAGTATAATTTGTTAACCACATGGCAATAATTGCGAAAAAAAAAAAAAAAAAAAAAGAAGAAGAAGAAGATTAAAATGAAAGTTGCTATGCGTATTTCAATGTATCATATCAGAACATAATTTCTGGAATGACCAAACACCACGCGCTCGTGCAAGATAAATTATATTTTTATTCATTTTGATGATTTCATCGAATGAGTCACTTTAGTATCGCAGACGATACAAAAAAAAATTGTCTCGCATTTACTGTTTAAAAAATATCACATCTCCTATTTATTTCATTTCATATTATTACTTGCTCAAAATGACATTTTTCTGGGTTTTATTTGCTGTAGTCATTTTATTTTTTTTTAAAAAAAAAGAGCTTTTGTAAATGCAACAGCGACGCGTTATTAAAAGCTGATTTTTTTAGATGCTAGTGCAGGTAATAATTTTTTCCCCCGATAAATTTTTGTAGACGCCACAAACCTCGTTCCCAAAACAACATCATGTTCTAACATTGTTAAAAAAAAAGAAAAACGGGGATTTTTATAACAAATTGAAGAATCTTTTAAGTACTGATTGATATCAATTTTTTATTATTATATCGATGAATTAAACAAAAATAAATTAAACCAGATTTTATATAATGCAAATGGAATTAATTTCACGTTTGCTGCAAAACATTACTCTTCCAGTAAACGGTGAATTTAAAAATTTTTCTGATCTTTAATCATCCCTTTTTCTTTTTTTTTTGCGCAAATCTATCCAGATATGATTTAAAATATGTGAGATATGAATTTTAACTTTGGAAAATACAGATTTCATAAAACAACTTTACATAGTATATAGTAATCAAATTATAAATTTCTCCCTTATAGACTTCTACAATGTAGGCCTTCACTCCTAACCATTGCAATGATTAATTACTTTGCTTATACAATACAAAGCTTCTGTTACACGCCTTTTCCTTACCAGCTTCCAAATAACTTTCAAGAAGTATATCAACTGTAGCACAGATGTCATGATTATTTATATTTACCGAATTCAAGGATGACATTGTTTGATGCCCATTCAAGAGCTAAAGAACATCAATGTGAAGCCCCCCTCCTTCAGAGCCTGCCTTCTCTATGAAAAGTACCCGAGGCAAGAGATCATTTGGAGCAATAAATTTTTTACAAGTAAAAAAAAAAACGAAGGTATATTACTATTGCTGGTTTATTTAATGCATGATTTTATTACTGATATTAATTAGTTCAAAAAGTTAGATTTTTTTGCAATTTCTTTGTCGATGCTTAGTGCAAGTGCATTTAAGCGTTCTGAACACATGCTTGACCGAAGATAATTCTGCATTAATTTTAATTTGCTGAAATAGTGCTCAGCATTTGTTATAAATTGGCAATATCAAGAAATAATTTAACACATTTGATACATTTAAAAATGACTTATTTTAATTATTATTTAGTGTGTGTTACAATATGCCTTGTGTGTTATATACATCCCTTTCATTCAAAGTCTAATCTGGTAGCAATATTATTATTTGGATTAAGTTTTTCATCTACATCGTTATTATGAAATTTATAAAAGAAATTTTTTCTTATTCGTGTTTTTTCTTAAATTTTTGTATCAGTGATTTATTTGGTATATTTTAAAATCTATCTAAACAAAACTGAATCAGTTACATGGTTAAAAAAATAACTTCTAAATGCTACAACCGGGTTTCCTATCATTTTATCTTCTGCTATTTCGAAAGATATTTTTTTCTCTTTTTCGAATTCGAAAGATTCAAATTCGTCTTAGAAGAAGCTAAATTTTGTTCCTAAATTTTTTTTTTTTCATTTTTAATTTTATTGACTAAATTAAAAGCCCAATTGACAAAAACTATTTTTACTTGAAATAATTAATTATTATGCTAATTTTGTAAAATATTGTAAACCATACTATTAAACAGATGTTATAAAATAAAATTGATGTATTGAATCCAATAGACTTTTATTTCCGGATACCGTTGTATTATTGCTATTTCTATGAATAAATTTTTCTATGGCTTTATAAGTTTATTCAAACTGTATATTCACTGCTTTAACCGCATTTATTTTAGTTTCTCAATGGTTGTTGTTGTTGTTGTTTCTAATGGCACTTGCCTATGGACAAGCTCGCTGCTGGACCCAGCAGCAGATTTAAGCCGAATGAAGCGTCTCTTGTTTCAAGTAGCGCCAACTAGGGCCAAGAGTACGACTTTTGCTACACACTCATCACATTCGCTTGCACAACCCCTTTTTACAGGGGGGCACATTCACTCATCTCACAGATAGCACACAGAATAACAACCCTGCCCGAACCAGGACTCGAACCCGGGACCTCCTGAACACGAGGCAGACGCGCTACCTCTGTGCCAGCAAGCCGGCGTTTCTCAATGGTGTCACATAATAGTTTGAGAATACTGTTTAAATGTCTTTCTAGAATTTCCTATCTATTTGATGATGAAGAAATTAGGCAATATAAAACTTGCAATATCCAAAAAAAAAGCAATATATACTGCTGGAAACAGCATCACAAATTAATAAATTAAAAGAATGTTTTTGGGTAAGACACATAAATTACATGAGAGTTTAGAGTAATTATTCTAGATTGTACTCCTTTATATTTTTCTTTCATTTTGCTACTGTTATTCGTATGCATGTCCACTACAATCCATAATATCTATATCAAGCTCGCTTAATATTTCCAATAAAGCTTTTGGTCACATCAGTTGCTTCATTAAGCCCTAGAAATGACACATTTATACTGAATCTTCGAAATTTATATAATAAAGACTAATTAGTTTTTGTATAGAAAATATCAGAAGTAGAATTCATTTGGATAATACAATATGTGGCTATAGTTTTTAATTTTATTGAGAAATTTCCTCAGACAGGAATAATTTATTCTTGTGATGTATGTGCTAAATTTTGTACAAGTCTATTTTTGGACTTTTTCATTCTGCTTATATAATCCTTAAGCACAAAATTCGTATTCACTTAGTAATTTGATTACATTTAAAAATGTAACATTATTAGGCGTTCCTATAATTTTACCGTTTCTCGAAGTAGATTATTACGTACTAAAAATAAAATCACATTTAAAATTCTTTGAAATGGTAATTTCACAGAAAAGGAACTTTTTCTCTTGGAGTAATTTAAGTCTTTTCTTTTAATTATTTTTATTAACGATTTGTTTTATCAACATTCGAACATAAAGTTAGTCTTTTCACTAATTATTTCCAAGCAATAAATGAATTAAATGAAAATAGAAAGCTCGGGATTTTGAATTACCTTTGATAATTTTCTGCAGTTATTACAGACATCTATAAATTATGAAGATTTTTCATTCCCTCTGGGAAATAATATACAGAATTAAAAAAAAATACCGAATCTTGAATAAATCAATCATTTGCGAAGCTGCAATTAATCATTCACCACTTCTTTTTAAAAAAGTATTAAGTAGTAGAAAATGTTTCGCTTAGTAGAAAGGCCTGCAGCTTTCTAAGAAAAAAACTATTTCATGTTCTATATTTCATTTTTTATAATACAAAACCTTTTAAATTTATCTGTTATAATGCTTGATCATAACCCTGAATCACTTGGTCACATTTGTTGTCGTCATTTTCGTCGTTATTTTTTGATTCAAACCTATTTGTATAAATATGGTTCCATAAAAATATTCGAAATTTCTTCGCCGTGAATTGTAGCTTCTTAAGTCGAAGCAATTATATTGCCAGAATTTCTTCGTAGAAAAAAATCAAATCCACTCGTAACTTTTTGAAATTTAAATTTATCTGCTGGTTTACATTTTAGAAACCGAGTCTTCATAACCAGAGGAATAATTTTTTGGCATGAACTTGATTAGATCAAACGATATTTAACGTTTTATAATATGAATTATCAAAATAATATATGCAATTTAGCCTAGTAGGTGAGGTAAATGACGGTTATTTATGTTCATAATATATTTCACATATGTAAGCTCCGTTTATTTAAAAACCTATCGATAATTAAAATGTCTTCCTCTCTTTTTCCTTCCCGCTATTTTTTATTTTAGTTTTGTTCACTGAGGGACCCCGGTGCATAGTTTCCTAATCCCCCCCTCCCAAATGGCCGGCTTTGCGCTCCATCTTTATTTTAATAGCACAACGATTTCATTGAAAAACTACGAAATTATATTGGTCAAAAATCTATTGAAAGTATTACAAACCGAAAAATTTCAATGAACTTTATTTCAAAATTTTATAGTTATATTCCTTCAATGATAAATACACAATTTTAAAATCAACAATAGTTTTCAGCATGCAGTAATATGCTAGCTCTATTTTGTTTTAGAAAAAAAGCTTAAAATTATTGCATTATATTAGTAACGTTAAGTTTACCAAAATCTAAACTGCGTATTACAAATTTCAATTATATTATGTTTTTATTTATAACTCTTTTTATGCCAGTGGCTTCAAAAATGTTTGAAAGGGGATTTACTGTATTTGTAGCTGATGCTAAATGAAAGCTTTTTGGGAATATATATTTTAGCAGTTTTTCTTTCATTAGAAACAGGAAGTTTTTGAGGTATTTTACTTCAAAATGAATTCTTTGAAATTCCATTCAAAAACGAACCATCAAGAAAAACGATGACTAAAAGAATTCGGAAAGTAAATGAATTTTCACCTTTGAGCCCGAATTTGTACAATAAGAAAAAGATGGTAGTTTCAGATTTCATCTTCTCAATCATTGAATTCTCATTCATGAATCTAGTAGGTGACCAAAAATTGTAGCCTGAAAATAATGCCGCGGAAAAAACATTGATTCACATATTTTGATGCATAATATCATGCCAACAAATATTATTATCCTAAAGCAATCAAAAGTCAGGATTTAGCGAAACTCACCGAAAAATGTTGTTTAAAAAGAATGCCAGCTATTTCATAATTAAAGAAGTAAAAAACTAAATTAATTGTATAAAGTAAAATATAGTTAATTTAAAAAGTGAAATATGTAAAGAAAAAGAAAGTATTAGTGTTGTAAGTGCATCGGTTCCTTGTGCATCAATAAGTGCATCAGTTCCTTAAAAACAACTCATAAAAAAACTGCCGACAGCATTTTATCTTCTTTTATCTACATTAAAATAGTTCGAACTATTCCTTTAACAAAAATAAAACCCTTTTCACTTAAATTAAAAAATATATGTATAATTTTTTTAAAAAAACACAACTTTGACAAAAAATTATTCATCAAAAAAAAATGTTATCCCACAGTCGCATAATGTTGTATGTGTGTGTGTGTATATAAAATTTGATGTTTGAAAGCTGGTTTTTAGGTAATATAAGTTTATAAGTTTCTAGGTAATATAAGTTTGAAATTAGATTAGCATAATTCATTCCTTTTCTTTCTAAATGCAACACAGATTAAAAAGAAATGAATGAAACTTATGAAAACTAAACATGTGAGGAATACATAGAAAATTTCAACAATATCATTGTAGGTGGGGGAATATACGAATATAATTATAATTGAAATATCATAAATTAATTTCTAAAGAAAAAATATTACTTATTTTAACAAATATTCATTAGTCCAAAAGTTGGGATGAAAAAAGGTTCGACAGAATTAATTGATTACACTTGTCTAATTTAATATCTACCCCTGATTTCAGAAAAACTATTTTCTTCTTTTTTATGATGCCTTGTTACTGAAACCTCAACTTGAACAAACAGTAATATTACTGCAGTATGTTGCAAAATCACCTACAGTTAGCAAATCTGACATTTCAGTTCAGAATTACCTTTTAAAAAAGTTTCCTCTTTCGAATAAAACGCTCTAGTTTTATTTACGCGGTTTCGCAAATAGTAGAATAGAGAGAAATAAAATTTCACACGTCGGCAATGTTGAAAGGATAAAGTTTATAGGCTAGAATTTTGTATGTGAGTTATGCATGAGTAAAAAAATCGTGCAAAACACTATAGCAGCTCAACGATACGCTAGAGAGCGTATCGTTGCGCTGCTAAAATTTTTTTAATTTTTATAAATTAAAAGTAGTTAATAATAATAAAATTGATTATAATTACGAAAGCACGCTTATATCTATTTAATTACATATTTATTTTATTAATACATCTTTTTCTAATTCCAATGTATTTTTACATAATCTTAAATATTTTTTACAACTATAATATTTATTCTTCCACTATCTCTGAATTTGAACATGTGGGTTGCACTGACATTTGATTTATTTGTTGTGGGTGGTATAGATGCAATAATTAGAAATAAGAAATTAAAAAATGAAGACAGATAAAATCAACCTCCATTTTAACTTCGTCTGAGTAGAATGTAAAGTTACAATTTAATATTTCATTCAAATAAAATCGCAAAATGAATTTCAAAATATTAAATAGACCTATGAGTACAGCAAAATTTAAAAGATTTTTTTTCTCTCTCTCTTCAATCGAGAAATAATTATAAGAAAATTGAAGTCATAAAAATGAACAACAAAAACGATTAATAATATTTTGCGTCTATGTGAAATCCGAACAATCTTGTTTGCGTCAAAACTTAGGATTATGTGAGAAATTCTGTTGTCACTAAGGGCACTTGCCATGGACGACCGTCAGCGATTTTAAACCGAATGAGTGTCCCTTGATTTGGATGTAGCTCCAACTAGGGAAAAGAGAACGACTTAGCTCACACACCTCGCAGATAGCACACAGAACAACCATACCTAACCGATACTCTAACCCAGGAGAGGAAGACACGCTACCTCAGTGCCAGGACGCCGGTTAAAACATTATTCATTAGTGGAATTAAACTGGTGTTATTTATTATGTACATATGTATATTAATACCTGATACTCAAAAATACGATTTTTTACTGCACAAGTACTATTAATGATGTGCATCGTGATCTACAATACGATTAGTAATCACAGCATGGGAATTTGATGAGCCTCAAGTACACAAAATCCTACAGCTTTTTCCTAATAGTGATATAGAGTATATCTATTTAGTACCATAACAATGAGGGTACATCAGTATGAAACATATTTTACCAATATTTAAAAATATAGTGTATAGTCAAATCTTACGCATTATTTATAAAATAAAAACTACTTTATGCATTATCTTTACATTTACCAATATATTTAAAGAAAAAATGAACTTACTCGTCTGAAGGTAACAATTGATCTTAAACGACTTGGAAGCTGAGTAAATCAGCAATAGCTCAAACTGAGCACTGAACACTATGACATAGACCTACCTAACTAGACATAGACCTACCAGCTCAAACAGCAGGTCGTTTTCTGTAGCATATGTTCAACGGAGAAAATCTTTAAAACACCCTAGAGTCGAAGTTAAATGAACCGGTTTAGTCCCGAGCATAAATTAAAAATCTTTTCACCAATTATTAAACAGAAGGCGAGTCTAGACACGCATTCATCAAAAATGTTCGTTAATCAAAGGAGTAGAACGAATCATCTCGAAAAGAGTTTTCACCAAAACTTCCACTTCCTGAGTAGCCCTCATGACATCCTGCCACAGATGTGTGAGGAGCATAAAATTCTGGTACGCGCGTCCCCTAATTCAGCCTCGCTGGGGGTGTCAAAGTGTTACATTGTTTCGAACAGTTGGCCAGACTTGTATTCCATCACCGTCCATGGAAAGTGTGAATGGTAGGTGCTGAAATAATTGCAGGCCTATAGTGTGACCACTTAGTCACGCTGGTCTCACCCGTTGGCACATCGGCATTTTTCTATTAAGAAGGGCTACCGCGGGGGCATTAATTTTCTTTTTCTTGGGCAAGCGTTTTATTTTTTGGCTTTTTCAAAGTGGTAATTTCCTCCGATCATCAGTTCATTCCCCCTCCTTACAGGAGAGGTAACATCCGATTCTTATCCGAAAATTACCCGCTATTAGGGGATTAAGGCCGGGACTTATTTTATTCACGTACAGGAACTTTTTGGAGACTGTTAGATATTTTCCAGTAGTTCGATAAGCTTAATGAGCGGAATTAATTGCCTTTATAATAAGAAGATTTAATTTTATCAGTGGTTTTAATTTTGGGAAAAAAGTACTAGTTTCAACACAATTAGAAGACAGTACTTTACTTTTGTTCATATTTTTTGAATATTTTATTAATAACCAATCATTATAGAATCAAAATAAAAACTATTTTATTGATATAGAAAATTTATACATTACATTTGATGCTATAGTGTTAAAAATGTCTAACATCTTTAATTGTTCATCAAATAACAACAAAATTCCATACGACATGTGATATATTGTATTTGATACTGATTGTTATAATATTTGATTATATACAATGTGATTAACATATGACATTTGGATAAAATTACAGAAAAATATTACAAAAAAATTTCAAACGACATTTTTTTTTATATTGATTGCTTTAATATTTGCGACATTTCGATAAAACTGCTGCAGGAATTAACAAAAAAAATTTCAAATGAGATTTAATATATTTATTTTATATTGATTGTTATAATATTTGATTAACATACGATATTTTTATAAATTGGTGATATAATATCTAACAATTCTATACTTCTATGCCGTATCATTTTGTAGTATTTAAAGAAAAGCCTTTTTTCTTTCTTTCTTTCTTTTTTTTTTTCAAATTTAGAAAACAAACTTTTGTTAAATTAGTCAATTTCTTGTTCCAACACCTTTTATGAATTTATTTATAAAAAAAGAAACAATTTTCTTTAAGATGGGAATTCTCATTTTTCTGCTAAGCGATTGTCTTTGAAGCTTTTATATTAATAAATGTATTTGAATTTAATATTTTTAAAATATTTGAACGAACAGAAATTTATTTGAAATTCCTCTTTTAGGAAACCCTATCAGAATTCACCCCATATAAAATCGTTTTCATTGTTGCCACAAGCATTTGCTCAACAAATATTTTCTGCCGTTGTTGAAGATGAAGGTATGAATACATGGAATAATTTTCCATAAAACGTAGATTTTTTTTTATTTTTAGTATATTTTTTTTTGAAATTTTTTTGAATTTAAATCTTAAATTTTACTATCACAAATAAGAAATAAAGACCTTTTTTAAAAAATTTTTGGTCTTTTCCAAAAAATATTTTTGATATTTACTTTGACATAAAATGATATATATACACAATTACCGTTCTTAATTATTTTCCTCTTCTTGAAAATTAGTTTCTAATTGAAATAAACTAAATTTTAAGTTGGTCCAGAGAAATAATTTTTAAATATTTAATATGTTATTAATATTTCTTTGATGTATTAGCTGCAACTTGTAAACTACTATTACAAATAAATCTCTGGCTTTCTATAAAATATAACTGTTCAAATTAAATCTTGACGAGATTATCTATTTAATGAAAAAAAATCAAGTTTTTAATACTTAAAATTTAAATTGAGTTCAAATATGAGTATTTTACCACTTATACTTTTAGTTGCTTTCTTACACTATCTTCAACTAAAACAGTATTAAAAAAAAACAGCATTGTGAATCTAGGATAAGAATAATTTTCTTGTTTTATTAAAGATACTTAAACAACATATTTCAATTAAAATTAAAATAAAATGACATGCTTTTTTCCTGATATAAATCCGTTTTATACCGTTATCAGTTTTTATAAATATATTTA
Source organism: Argiope argentata (assembly GCA_026289955.1). Classification (NCBI taxonomy): domain Eukaryota; kingdom Metazoa; phylum Arthropoda; class Arachnida; order Araneae; family Araneidae; genus Argiope; species Argiope argentata. Next base: position 6,527,798 of record JAOUZG010017314.1, read on the forward strand.
TGAATGTAATGGGATACAAGAAATTAACTTATTGAAAACTGAAAAATTTTAATAGATAGCTATTAAAATTTTAATAGATTTTAGATAGCGAAATTAAGTAAACAAATAATTATTATTTCACCTCATGAAAATATAAAATGCAATTATACAAATTAAAAAATAACTGCAGTTATATTAATACCTTGTTTTAACTTTGGGGAAAAATTATTCAAAAGGAAAAGTCGCAATTTTCAATACAAAATTAGAATTTTAAACAAATAAGCATTTAAATAAGTGCGCTAAAAAGGATAAGGTAATTTTTGTCAATTATATTTCGAATTTTTTTAAACAATAAAATAACTATTCTTTTAGCAAAATTCGGGGGAAATGTTCGAAACAATACTTGTATTTCAACATTTATTATTATTAATTTCCTATATATTTCAATTAGTTCAAATTATTAAATTCTAAACTCAATTTTGACTCAAACTTTTTCCTTTCTTCTTCATAACTTTAATATCAAATAGTCAATCGAGAAATGTAGAATAGAGGAAAGAAATATACGTCGAAATTATCCAGATTAACATAGAATCAATTTATTCTTACATTTCTTCGAGAAACAAGTACCAGATAAAGGGAGGGGAGGACCTTAAATTAGCTGATGACTCTTATACAAGCAAAAAAGCTATTATACTTCCAAACAGTGGGAACCAGGGCCGTTTCTTGTCATGAAACCGAAGGGGAAAAAGAAATATAAAAGACACTTAAAAAAATTAGTTACTCGAGTTGAAGGCATGCCATAAAGAATTCGATTAGATAATTCTTGTTGAATTAAAAAAAAAAATGACTCCCTTCCCCCTCCCCTATCTCTGAAGCTCATTACCCTAATGACTTTCCCAGTGAATCAGAAATTCCCTTCAAAAGATTTCTAAAACAGTCGCGAGCCGAAGTGATTCTGATTTAATTCCGATGCCTTTTCTCTCTCTTTCAGGAATTCGATATTGGCATCAGTTTCCACCATTGTGTTCGGGATCTGTCATCAAAAGAGGGCCGCCCTTTGTCGCAGCCGAGATTTTCTGCAAGGAACTGGGTCACTCCCAAGTATCTGACATTCCTGGGAAGACGCATTAGCGAACAGAACAATCTCCGAGCAGATTGGAGTCTTGACCGAACTTTTCCTTCGAAGTAGGGCACCCAGGGTAAGAACAAAAGACTCCATTGAGAAGGAATTTGTCAAGGGTAATGACAAATTAAACTCGGAAATTTTTTTTCTTTTTTTACTAAGAGAGTAGAATGCTGAGTGCATCCATTAGAGATAGAAATGAAAAAAGAAGAAAAGTGCTTTTAAAAAAGAAATTTTTTAAAAGGTTTATAATCAATGGCTGGTCAAAAGGATGGAAGAAAGAACGCAACGCTTTGTATAATTCAGCTCGAAAAGACGTGAAAATTATTTGAATGTATTAAAATAAAATTCTACTTAAAATACAAGCAAGTAACGGTATTTATGTAATAGACCGTCGATCTTTAACGTCGACATAAGTACCCAATTTAATCACTGCGTTTGAAATGGAAGAAAATTTAGGTAAAAATAACAAAGTATTTTAATATATTTAAGCAAATTTTTACTTAAATTAAAAGCAATATGTTTTGTGTATTAAAATTGGAGGATTCAATTAAAAATAACAACGCATTTCAATAATGTGTAACCTTATTTTAAAAGAAACTATGCATTTAATTTGAAATTTGCTTAATTTCTGAATCACCTTTAGAAATCTAGGCAGACTAAGAAGCTGTTAATGAATGCTAGGCTAAGAGATGACAACAAGCAGGTCAATTTAAAAAAATTCTAGTTTCTAAAAAATACAAATTCTTTGAGTGGTAAAATATTGGGATAATATTAACACTTCATCAATCACAATTGGTCAGGTCCCTAAATGTTTCCTTCAATAACTTATAAAACCAAACGTATGTTTCAATAATAGTGAGCTCAAACATGAATGCTAAACAATTTGGAATCATAATAGATAAATAGAATCAAACATATATTTATGAGGTTAATGAACTAAATAAAAACAGTAGCGTAAGATAAATCCGTTACAGACTAAAAAATGTATTGAAATGTGAAACTAAATTGCCTTCTTTTTAAAAATGAGGCCTCATAATTTGCATTGCCTAAGACAACAAAATATAAACATCCACCGCCCAACCTTAAACACATAGTAGATCTGAACTCGTAGTGTGAAAAAGTTTTATTCAATTTGCCACATATTGCTACATATTGCTGCATTCTATTACTATATCCAATTTGCTACATTTTGGAATTGTCACAAAATTACAATGTATGTAACGATATAGTCATAAGCATTTTTTCATAAATAATAAACAACAGTTGTTATTTAATCTTCTGTATTTTATAGGTTGATACTCGATTTATACTGAATGGAATTTTTATCGTTTTGTAAGTTATTTTTCACAGCGTTAAATTAAGGAAATCTTTCTTTGACTATATGCAGGCATAAAGTTTCCAAAATCACAAATTATCTTGCTCAGTAATGTAGCATTCAAACTTTAACTAAGCATGCACACTTACACAAGAAAAAGAGAGAAGAGCACACAAACAAAAATAGATGGCATTAAAATTTTAGTCTAAAACCCATATTATCATACATATATATAATATGTGTGATTTTATATGCCCATAACATTACACACATATGTTATAAATTCAATTTAAATTATTGTTTAGTTACAATTTTCTAAAACCCACTTCGCACATACATATAATAAATTCATCTTAAAATATTACTTAATAAAATGATTATTAGGACTTTTTAATTCTGTTTCATCTTTACCATTACATTTTATATGAAAATTTGGACATATAGGAAGAAAAAATGATTTGTTTCCTTTCCATTTTTATTTAGTTCGAATTTTTATTATAATGAATCTTATAAGTATAATCCGAAAATTAAATGGATATTTATCACTCGTTAAAAATATATCGCAGTTAACAATGAATTGACACTTTTTCAGATATAATGGAATGCCCTGAAGATAGCTGTGTATTTCGTGTGAAAGCTGATTGGGTATTTTACTTTATTGCACCAACCAAAAATTAATAAGTAAATAAATTCTTTTAAAACACCAAATTATCTCTATAGTTATATGTGTTATGTTGCAATTATATTGCTTGTATTAATTATCAAAAAAATATATTATTATTATATAATTGTTCACTATTACTGTTATATAATAACACTGTTATGGTATACTTAGTGGAGTATGGCATACTCATTTTCATTATCTTATATTCAACATATTTAAAAATGGAATGAATTTTTAAACATGTTCACAAAATTGTAAGTTAATAGTTTACAAAAGAAAAAAAAAGCTCTTTGTAAAATCAAATCGGTTTGAAACAGAAAAGTCAAATTTTTAACTACACATGAAGGTATAGATAATAAAAAAATAAATACAGATTCTAAAATTCATTAACTAGATGTCGAAGATTTAATTCCTCTTATGTAACATCATCATTTTTCGTGTAATTGCATTTTGATTGAGTTGATAAATTTTATATAATTTTTTAAATGACCCCATCGGGAGTTTTTCTCAAAACAGTTAAGAATCTGACTTTGAATAAACATTCAACACGGAAGATATCTCTCTTCATTTTCCAAGAACGTGTGCTGTCTTTAAAATAATTAATAACATATCTTATATTTACACTTTATTTGTTTAAAAAAATGCTTTAATTTGGCAGCAAACATTAGAAAACAATTATTTCCACAAAGTTTTTGAAACGTCTGGTATAAATTTAAAACAACAATTTATTGTTCTCATTAAAACAGTATATGACGCTACCAAATGACCATACGTAAGGCTTCCTTTCAAATAATATAATATGTTTTAATTGTTTTAAGTAAAATGTTACCCTTTTAAATCAATTAACATGTCACCTTGCTTATCTTTCAGCTTTATTGCGAAAAAAAAATATCACACACACAAAAAAGCTTGGAAATCAATTAATTTTCATACTACTCCTTGTAGTTATAAATTTTTAAGTATTTGAGTACATAATATAATTTTTGTAAGAGCTGATAAAAATCAAAGTGCGCATTTTTAGAAAATCTTACGAAACACGAGATCAAAAAGTTTATATTAGTCAAAACATATGAATTAGTAAATTTCGGAAAATCAAATAAATAAATTATCTGATAATTGCTCCAAGAAAACTCTTTACATTGTTTTTTTCTCGCAAGATCATTGAATAGTTTTGTTTTCTTCACTAACAAATATTTCTTGCGATTTATTGCACCGATTTCTTTTATTAATATCATAATTATTCAACATTTTTTATACTTTTCAGCTCGATGACATTTATAATATATATATTATACTGTATTGATTAGGATTAAACAGAATACGTAACTTTACATCTTACACACACTTCATCCAATTTTATTTTTAAAAATATCATTATTCTGTGCATATGCAGTTAAAAATGAATTAAGGAAATAAGAACTATGATATTCTAATCAAGTGTATCAACTAACCAAAAGAACAGAGTTTGGAAACGTAATATTAAAAAACATTAATACATTTAGATATGCATTTATTTATTTTTAAACATCGAGAATTTAATGATATTTATATTTGTAGTAATAACTTAAATTTCAAACCATTTTCTTAAAAATACTCATGGCTGAAAGAAATATGCAATGCAAGTAAAATTGTGTTAAGTATATAAATGTAAATCATACAATTGAGTCGTTCCGAAAACATTAACGTTATGTTACCGCATGTATAAATAAATATCAAAAGCAGTTAGTAAAAAGCACTCACAAATTATTAAGATATGTGCCATTTAGGAACTAACACTTTATGATGTTGATATTGAAATCTCCTACGAAGTAAATAGCGAAAAGCGTTTCATATAAAAATTCGAGTTTAGTCACGAAGCGATAGATTACTAATCATCTTTTATTCACAACATTAAAATATATAAGTAAAATTAATATATTTTTGATAGCATCATCTCTTTTTACAGATTGCATTTCATGTTAACAAAAATTGCAGATGCTGATGTAAAAAAATAAAGAAAAATACGAGAAAGTAAAACAGACTGGAAACTGATGCTACAGTGAAAAACAATTTCTTGGAATGTTGGAAAGTTCAAGGAATTAATAAAAGCATTCTGGAAACGGATTTAATAATAAAAAATAATTACTTGGAATGTAAGTATTACATTTTCAAACAATTTTTATAAAATGATAATATTTTTAATTAATTCTATGTTTTAGATTATAGCTTATCTGAGTGCAAAACACTATTGATCCTTTTAAAATTATGTTTACAGAATCAATCAACACCATACAATTAAATGTAAAATGGTCATAAATATTTCTAAACAATGAGCTACGAAAAAAATATTTATATACATTTATATATAAATTCCTCAGTTCTAAAATTCATAACTTCGGTCATAACGTCTTAGTCATCTATTATCAATCCAAATAGATTAAAAAACGATTATGGCTTCAAAATTAAATTACTTGAGAAATGGAAAGTTAATTGAGAAAAGTAAGCCGCAAATTTGATGACTTCATAATTTTTTATCTATTATAACATAGGCTTAATGATGCCCATACCATTAAAGTAAATTTAGTTGGCAACGATGAAAGATTAGCCACAACAACAAAGAAACGGTAAATAAAGTGATTAGCTTAATTTAGATCCAGGATGAAGGCGCTTAATTAAATTTTTCTCCACTATCTCTATTCAGCATTTAATTTTAGATTCAGCTAATGAAAATTTTTATATCATCGGATATATAATCATTATTTAATGAAAATAAATTTTTGGATATTAAATAAGCAGTTATTAAATTGTAATAAAACGGCAATTTTTCGTTAGTAGCTGAAATTAATTTTTAAAAAAAAAATCACACAATTTTATCCGTCGACAGAAAAAAATTTCTATAGTTCCCGTTTTTAACAGTGGAAATACTCTAGTTCTAATATCCGTCAAATATTAATAAATTATTATTTTTTATATCCTTTATTCTTTTATTTCTTTGTTTCACATTTTTAGATACGGGAATACTATTTTTTCACATGTTTTTTTGAATCTTTTAATTCTTTATCTTCTTGATAAATGCATAAGTTTATTATAAGTATTATTTTGAAAAATGGGGATTAAGAATGCATAAATTTCGAAATTTTTATTTATCTTTAGTAAATTATTTGTTATCAAACACAACATACGGACAACGAATTTAAAAATACATTTAACGATAAAAAATTAATGATAACAAACTAAATGGCAATTTTTAAGCTGCAAGCTCTCTTTCTAGGAAATGAAAAATATGTAAACAATTTACAATTTTTAGGTAAACCATAATGAGCGTTAAATATCACTACTTAAACAAAAATAATAATTACAAAAACAGCTGAGTTAGAGAAATGGAAGCATTGCTCATTTTTAAAAGTTATAAGATTAAAAAATCAGAAATAAAACAGATCTGAATCTCATAAAATATTATAGATCATTCATCTGCATGTTATTTTTCATCTATTCGTATTCTAATAGAAATATTTTCTGTGTATGCAATAAAATCAAATATATTTTTATAAATCAATTATTACATACTATTTATCACTTATGAGTATTTAAAAACATTTTGAACATATTCTGTTTTTCGGACAATCTCAGAGAAATTCATATATTCAGTAGTTTAACGCGTTAAATCCCATAAACCGTATTTCCAATTTTAAAAAATCGACTTCTATCTGCAAATTTTATAAATATGAAACAAAATATTCAATAAAGAGTAAATAAAATATTAATTGCACAAATTAAGTAGGTACTCATTTAAATTCTTCCAATCACTATATGTTATTTAGTATAGATTGATTTTTCTATAATTGCACTCTGAGTGCAAAATTCAATTAAAATATATTATATCTGTGTACTAATAGTTTTGCTTATGCCTATACCACTGCTGCTTTAGTTGGACAGCAAAGTTTTAAAATTTATCATGTTCAATAAATGCATAATGATTTCAAGCATACCAAAAAATATCTGTAAGCATAATTCTTATATAGGTGTTCTCATATAAGTGAATGGATTTTATACATAAAGATAGCCACTCAAGAAATGAGTACTTGAAGTTTATTTGTAGTAATTTATGGAAAAATTGATAATTTTAATACACAGCTAATATAGTTCTATCATACATATCTAAACCTTTTTTATTTATCATTTCGAGTAAATAACGATATAAATTTTATTTGAAAATAAAATACTTTTCTGTTTACTTTATTTGCAATATTATACAGAGATTATAAAATGAAAATAGAAAGTTAAGAAATAGATATTTTTCTAATTTCGATACTTTTAGTCTATTAGTAGTTATTTGTGGAAAAAAATAGATAATTTTTATTTACTTCTGCTATTTTTTTTATCATACCTTATGTACCTTTTATTAAATACTCAAAAAAGATTTGCATTTTACTTGTTAATCAATTTCATTGCTGTTTATCTTTATTTATGATAAATGATAATTTCTGGTCTAGTATAATGGACTGCTTTATAAGCAATCTTCTACAAAATTTATAAAGCAGAAAATATAAGGTATTTTTGATTGCAAATTGCAATATATTTATCTTATAATGAAAAAAAAAATTGCAAACAATCACCAGGAATGACTTACGGTTTAGTATACTGGATTACTCTATACTCTATATCATACAAAGTTTATAAAGTACAGGAGAGAAAATTTAAAATATGCTTATTATAAATTGTAAAACATTAATAATTAAAGCTTAGTATAAGTTATAATAAACAACAATTATACCAAGTATACTAGACTATATTTTATGACTTAATATACTGGATTACTCTATACTCTATATCATTCAAATTTTAAAAGTTATACCAAGTATTCTAGAACATAACTTATGGCTTAGTATGCTCGATTACACTATACACTGTATCATACAAAGTTTAAAAACTGAAAAGTAGAAAATGTAAAGAGCATTTTATTACAAATTCTATAACATTTATCTCATAAAAAAATTCTGAACAATTACCATACGGATTAATTTTTTGAAATATATATCAATAAAATTATTTGTATAAAAATCAGGAAGAAAAAATTACACGACATGAAGCACACATACACAATAAAAATCGCTGTATGAAAAAAAAAATGTTCATTCTACTCAACGGTGACCACAATTCGCTTCATATGAGATCGGAAGCGTTTTACAACGTAATAAACATCCCAGTTATCATAGATACTCAACATAACTGTATAGCGTGCAAACTTTACGAGCAGTAAAGCTACAGATGCCTTTTTAATAACAGAAAAGTACCCTATAACTTAAGAGTGGAGAACTTATGTTGCAATGGGGGGAATCACAAACTGGTTGCTAAGCAGGACTGCTCGCATGTCAACTGGAAGAATTATGGTTGCTAAGGGCGTCACTGAATACTTTATGAGGAGGCGGGAACGAGCCTGCTTTCCCCCTCCCAAGTAGCCAACCAGCAGTTCTAACTGATTTATATGTCAGGTTTTAGTTAAAGAGATTGAGATTTTATGATACCCAAAAAATAATACTATGCAAGAAGCACCATTCAGGTAAAAAACTTCGGGCTAAACACATTGAAAACCGGACAACTTTCTAGAAAGTTCTATAACGGAATGTGATTTAATTTATATTGATATAATGGTATACAGGGAGCTCTCAGAAACATAAGTAATGTAATTGTTTTATATTCAGAAATTCCAGCGTAAAAATATTTTTTTAATATATATTTTTTTATTTTTCAGTATGTTTCACACTGAGAAATTCATATCAATTTTATTCATGCTAATACTATTTAGAAAAATATTTGGAATTTTTTAAAGTACATCAGAAAATGTATCACAACTTGTAGAGCAATTCAATCTTAATATTAACTATATACTAACACTTATTATTAGGTAATATCTATTACCAGAGCAATTCATATAAAAACAAAACTTAAAGGATATGATTTTTCATTTATCTTAAGCCTAAGTTATCCTCTTTTTGGTTTAATGATGAATTAGCTTTTATTCTATGTATAATTCTAAACAATTGTAAAATATAATCGCCGTTGCTTTATCTGAAAGTTTAATTCTTGGGAATCTTCAAAATTACAGAAATAGAGTAGATATTTAAGTAAAATTATGCAATGAATGCAAGGCAGATTGCATTCCTAGAAATAGGTATTAAAAGTTTAAACAAAAATGCATGATGCACTTCATGCAAGCATCTAGAATAAATTTAATTATAAAAGAATACTAGTTCAGTTTTATTATACTTCCAATTTTATTATTATATTCAGAAGCAACACGCGTTTATAAAACAAATGTATCTATTCAGTTGTAGGAAGAAAGTTTATTTGAAAGAATCAGCTTACTACTTTAAAAAGATTAATGAAGTAAAGACTTTGAATTTATTTTCTTTCTGATTATTCTCCATAAATCATATTATTTATAATTCTATATCTTTCTATTTTCATTCTTCTCTCCTTAATAGTAATTAAATGTTGTTACCGCTAGAAACTGGCAGTGTTTTTAAAGTCAACACAAAAATATTTTAATATCTAGAGAATTAGTTTTTATGTAATTTTTTATTCATGCAATTGCGTGAATATTCGTACTTATTTAAGTATGTGATCAATTATCCGATTAAAATATACATAATTGGCACGAATTTTGTCCTATTTCTTTTGCTTTTCGATATTATTCAACATTTCTTTAGAATAGATGTGTTCGATTTAAATATTGACTGAAAACGGCTATGCCCATCCAAGATCTAACAATCGAAACAAATCAAGCATTCAAAAACAGCGACGTTTATTATCCATTTTTAATAACTAATGTTTTCATTCAATACTCGTCATTCTCACGTATTTAAACAAATAAATAAACACATTCGAGCGGGAAAATGATTTTGCTGTAAATAAATAGATATTCAAACGCAATGCTATAACTATCATTCGTTTAAAACGTAAAATAGAAGAAAGCGTGTCATGAGAAATTTAATAGGGTGGTTAACGCGTGATTTCTATTTTTTTTTTTTTAGTTTATGCGAGATAAATTAGAAGCTGTATTAAACGGTAACTATCACGTTACAGAAGTCGCGCACTGTTAAATTTTTTTCAAATTTCTTTTCACGGTATATCAAGTATGTATTGGTTTAAGTGAGGATGATTTGATACAAATATAAACCTTATAAACAGCAGATGAAAATCAAAAACAGCAATGTACAATTTTTTTAAATATGATTTTAAATTTGGAGTTTAACTGAATATGAATTTACTTTACTTAGGACAGAGTACGCAATATTATAGAATACTATGCGTAATGTTTTATAAACATATCGAATTCAAACAATAAATTTAAAATACACAAGAGCTTCCTTGATACTTTTTTCTTTATATTAATGCTTAGATTTTTTTTCTTATAAATGAAGAGATTGTGGAAATTTTCAAATTAATTTATTTAACATATATGCGTGCAATATGACTAACAGAAATGCCCACCTTAAAATTTGAAATAGAAAATCTAGTTATTTCAATGACATAAAATATAGTGAAGAAATGTATAACAAAATTCTTGCTTAGTATTAGATACATTGATCTATAAGCGAATTTAATGAATTACTGTGATTATATATTCTTATAGTATTATTTAATTACAGTTATTTATAGACAAATATTTGAAATATATATATTATGCATAATAATTAAGCCTTTTGCAGCTCCCAAAGTATAAATAAAATATCTTTAATAATATAAAGTAGTACTTTCATTTATAAATCATCATTTTCTTCAATTGGTTATTTTTATAGGCTGAATTATATTCAAAAAAAGGACCCACAACAACAAAAACACTGAAATACAGTTTAAAATGCTCATCACAAAATCCTATTGATACAGTAGTTGGAGGCTATAGTCACGTTCACCCCTATTAACGAGATCTAAATTGACAGTTTGCCATAAATCTAACCTTTTGATCAGAGGAAAAGATCATCACTAATTCTCGTGATCAATCTTTAATTATCAATTGAGGACGGGACGCTTGCCTGGAGGTCTGTGCGTCCCCACTTTATAAAACGCATCATTATCGAAGAAATTCATCATCTTTTATTTTTTCCTCTGCAGGTGCAGTGGTGAAGTAATAATTGATAAACGTCTCAGAAGAGGTATTACGGAGCGTAATAAACACCCTGCGACGCCTCAGCAGTAAGTACAGCATTTGATTTTTTACACTTCCCACTAATTGTAAATTATACCTGTCGATGAGCTGCCTTTTCTAATATATGCTTTATATTAGTTATATAATGATGTAAAGCTAATATAAAATGCATCTCAGCTATGTATAGAATAGAAAACCGATTACTGTTCATCGAAATGCTAGGATCGAAATGTGATTCAGACATTTTACAGAACTGCGACCAAAATAAATGAATGAAGACAAATGCCGAGCTGTATAAAATTGTGAATTGTGCCAAACACAGAGAATGTAAAATAAGCATGACAACTGCACAATTAAATGAATGAAATACACACATAAAAAAAAGCTTGACATAGTAAAAATATTGTAGTATTATAACATAAAAAATTAATCGATCTTGCAAATGATAAAAATCGATGACGAAAATATTGAAATCGACACATTTCTATAAAAATATGACATGTCTGCAGGAATTAAATAATATTTATCAGGAGATACGCATTTGTCAGTTAAAACTACCTGCAGTCATTTAAAAAAAATACAAAAAACATTATTAAATGATTTTCAAATTTCATTACTCAATAAAGGAAATAAAATATTGCGCTTATTATTATTGTTTTAATAGTTTGAAGGGGAAAAAAGTTAGCTTCGCTGTATATTAATGGATCACGATATCTGTTCTAGAATTTTGTAAATTATTGTATTGATTATAAAATGATACTTTTCATAATTATAAATGTATTTAATTATTTATTTTCAGATCATTTTGTATTTATATATTTTTATATCGTTTATTTACAAACTCCTTACATCATTAAACATATTATTATATTTTTGATTCGTTATTTGCACATTTATAAAATTAATGTTTGATATTTCAATTTTTTTTTCTTTAAAATCACTGCTGCCTTTTATAAACACATTACTCTATATGATAGATTTAACAAAACTAATCCAAGTTAAGACACTAATAAATATAATTCAACGGCAACCAATAACAAAAAGATTAACTTAAAATTCTTTCAAGCCAGACTTAAAAGTTAACAAAACAAAGGTATATTAATATATTTTTTAATATAATCTAAAGCACATTTTTACTTTCTTTAATAAGATTTCTTCTAACTTTTAAAGTGTTAATATGAGAATTAACAGTATAAAACGAAATGCTTTATATTAAAAAATTTATTACATCAAATTAATACATTTCACATTTTGTAAGCGGTTTTCTATTGTATTTCTTAACGTTTAACAAATGCATTAGGATTTGTAAGAAACTAGTTTATGAAATAATAAAAACTACGCATATGCTATAGATTGCAATTTAGTTTACGCATATCTTTTAGATTCTAAAGCGTTGCAATCGTAACTAAAGTGGAGGAAATTTTAGAAAGCATTTAGTGTTTTCGAATGAAAATTTAATGACAATCAATTTTAGTATTAGTAAATAAAGGCGACAAAAAAAAAAACGTTTGCACTTTCTTAAAAATATCTAATATTCTTTGGAATAAAAATTGTTGCAAATACATAGACAAAACTGCTCATTTGTAATATGATTCAAATCTATTTAATGGTTACAACTTTTACTTCTTTTTTCCGGATATTTCATTCCGGAACATCCATAAAATTTCAGAACACCATTTGTGCATGTGAAATAACAAGCTCGATAAATTGAAACAAAATATTTTTAAAAAATGCAGTTAGTTTAGAAACATCCGTTGTAATCCGTAGCATATCCCTTACAATGGTTACGATTCTTTTAATATTGAAGCAAACCATTTCTACTCCTACGCTCTTGACAGTAAAATTGACAATTAATGACAAGACCTATAGTGGCTATTTTTCCTTCCAATAGTACCAAATATTTTACTAACAAAAAATTAAAATAACGTAAGCATTTTTAAAATATTCGAGCAATTTGCTCAAAATTGCCCAGAGTAACAAAGTTGATTTTTTTTAAAAAAAAGAATACACACGTAAAATTGCAATTGTATCTTTTTATACTAAACATCCCAATTCAATATTTATTATTTCCAATTGTTATTTTCTTTATTACAGTTATTATCTTTGCATTCAAAATATTTTCCCAAGTGAATCAGAGATTTCTGTTGTAAAATACATGACACATAGAATATGTTTCATTGATGCATTTTAACTGCTTTGGAAATGCTATTTAGGTAAATCAAATAATTGAAAATAAATTAAAATCAGAAACAAGAAACAATACATGAAATCCTTAACATAACAAATAAAAATTGTGGATGGTATTTATTTTATAATTGCATTTGATATTAAGATATGAAGATTATCACTAAATTTCAATAATAATACGAAATGATGGAATAAAAATTTGCAATATATTTATTAATGCTTGTAAAATAAGTCGTCATTGTCAGTTGTATTTATATGTAACTACGAAGCTTTTTTCTATCTTATCAATGGCATTTTTTTCAATATCATTTGGATATGGAGAAATCATTATAAAACGTTACCTCTAACAGTTTGAATTCTTATCTATTCCAATTTTTGATTATATGAAATACTGTTTCCGTAAGAAATGTTGAAATTATACATATATTGTCTAATCATTAAAACATAATTTCAAACATTTTATTTTATAATGTTTTAGATGAGAGCATTCATAAAATATTTTCCGTGAATAGTTATTTTTTCTCTCTCGAATTTTACGATCACAAATAAATGTTAAGGAAAAGTGTCTATCATTGAAAAATAGAAAATGAACGCACGCCTGAAAAATATGGGCAAAATTTTAATCTTAAATTAAGTGTCGACTTTTTACGCTATTTATTAAGAAAAAAAGTAAAGGAGATTCGAACTTTTAGCACGAAGCATCATAACACGATTGGAGTTCAGGCCTAATTCTCCAAATTTTATATTATTATAATTAATTCTTAAGGATAATATAAATTCAACAATAATTTAATATCGTTGCAAGTTGGGTTTTAAAAAGGCAAAATACCCAAAACATTAAAAAGGTCTATTGTAAAGTATAATTTGTAAATATTTTCTATTGTAGTTATTTTGAAACATTCATTCAAGAATCTATAGATCTATTGTACAAAAAAAGCTTTTTTTTTCATTTTAAAATGTTGTAACAATTGAAAATGATATTATCTAATGTTATAAAGGAAGAACATTAAATTTCCTATTATTTTATGATTAAAAAATTTATTATGAGCATACAAATTTTATCATCTAAAAATAAGCGAACATAGCAATAGCGTAGAATCAAAAGATATCAGAGAAGTTTATATAGCGGTATTTTCCGAAAAAATATTTATATTTCAAAGAAACGCTAATTTTAATTATAAAAAAAAGTCGATTTTACATATAATGATTTTCTCTTTATTTTCACCCAGAAAATTTGACTAAAAAAAACCTTGTGGTATCTAAATATCTTTAGAGCATTATAGTTCCTATAGATAATTTCTTATAATTTTAGTTTAAACGTTGACAAAATCTTCATAATATTAAAATTATAATTCACATGAAGAAAAAGAAATATAGTCTTTTTTTCTACTTAAAACTTTTAGTTTTTCCTTTCTTTTTTCAGATGTTCAGGAAAAACATATGTTATATTGAATTGCGTTTTTATATCTTTATCGTAAAATACTCCAACTTTTTAAACTCATGTTCGATTAAGTTATTTCTTTCGTTATTAACTAAAGAAAGGCAAGAAAATATACGAATCTTTTTAAAAAAATCTACGAACAAAATTTTTCAGATCTAAACATGCAGAAAACTCGTATTTTTTGATAGTAAATCTTATTTGTATGTATCTCAATCAGAAGCTTGTTCAACGTTTTTCGTAACGTAACGTAAACCTTTTTCACCATAAAACTTGTAGTTTTTCCTTTCTTTTTTCATCTGTTCACGGAAAACATATGTTATATTGAATTGCGTTTTTATATCTTTATCGTAAAGTGCTCTAACTTTTTAAACTTTAATGTTCGATTAAGTTATTTCTTTTGATATTAACAAAAGAAAGGGAAGTAAATCTACGAATCTTTTTAAAATAATCTACGAACAAAATTTTTCAGATCTAAATGAAGAAAAACTCGTATTTGCTTGATAGTAAATCTTATTTTTATGCATATCAGTCACAAATCTGTGATACGTTTCAATTAATAGCCACCCAGACATTTTTTAAACTTTCAAAATGAACTGAAAATTCTTCGTATTCCATCAAACGATTTTTTCCCCATGCATTTTTCCCAAACTCCTGTCACTCAATAAATTTCATTGGCCAGTAGGATACTGTTAATAAAAAAAGAAGAGAAAAAATATTTTAAGAACATTACAGTTCTTATAGATACTATATTTTTAGTTTAACGTTTATACTTATATTTTTAGTTTAAACGTTTACAAAATCTTCATAATATTGTTATTATTCACATGAAGAAAGAGAAATGTAAGCTTTTTCCAACTTAAAATTTTCAACGTTTTTCCTTTCTTTTTTCACCTGTTCAGGGAAAGCAGAATATGTTATATCGAATTGCGTCTTTATATCTTTATTGCAAAATAATCCAACTTTTTAAACCTTCATGTTTGATTAAGTTATAACTTTTGAAATTAACAAAAGAAAGGAAAGAAAATCAACGAATCTTTTTGAAAAATCTACGAACAAAATTTTTTAGATCTAAACATGCCGAAAAAGCTCGTATTTGCTTGAAAATAAATCTTATTTTTATGTATCTCAGTCACAAATCTGTGAAACGTTTCAATTAACAATCTCCCAGACATTTTTTTAAAAGCTCAAAATGAACTGAAAATTCTTCATATTCCATCAAACGAATTTTTTCCCCATGCATTTTTTCTCAAACTCCTGTCACTCAATAAATTTCAGGGGTCAGCAGGATTCACTTAATAAAAAAAGAAGAGAAAAAGTTGGAGAGCGTCGGAAATTGACGACGGCAAATAGAAATGAGCGCTGTGAAACGAGCAAATAATATAGCGAACTGCGGTTAAGTTTTATCGCGGAGGAGAGCCGGGGCGTCCTCCGCCGACCGTTCATCGACGAAGCCCATAACGGTCGCCATAAAACCGACATCTATGGCCCCGTAACGGCCTGTTGGGTGTCATCGCTCCCGTCTCATATAAAACGCTCCGCTTTTCCTTTTCTTATCCGCCGGAAAACACGTGAAACAACTTTTTTTTTATCTCATTCATACTGTCCCGATTCGGAATACAGCTATGAGATTTAATTTTAGTTTAAAGCGAATTTTCAGGTTATTTGTAAAAAAAAATTCTGTATTTTTTTAAATCGTTAGAATTGCTATTTTCAGATTCGTATAATTACATAGTCTGATTGATAGCAGCTAGTTTTTGTTTGTTTAAGGAATATAAGTTAAATTTAAGTACATGTGTTTCATTCAAATCTTAATTTTTTTCCGCAATACATAGATTAAATTCCAATTCAAACCAGTTTTTTTCTTACAATTTTATGCCATGATAGCGGCATTAATTCTTAGCGGCATATTTTCTAGCGCGAATGATGCATTAAAGTGTATTTAATATATTTAAAATTAATTACAACTGACAAAATCAGATTTTAACTTTAGAGCAGAGCGCAATAGCTTTTCTGTGAATATAGCAACAGTTTTTATATGAAACATCTATAAATAGACAAACATTTATCTATTCTGAAAATTTGATTGAAAACTTTACGGAAATTTCAAAGAAGCATTATATTACGATGTAACTAAATTGCAGTTGAAGAAAGGCATTTGTCTAAATCGATAATAATAATTTTTTCCAAAACTTTTATTGATTAATAAGATGGAATATAAAAACAGGTACAAATATTAGTTATATAAAATTGTAAGTAATACATTATTTGAAATAGATCTATTTCTTGTTTAAGAATTTAAAAAAAATGAATTTATATGAACAGAGAATAAAACAAAAAATTTATATTACAAAGTAAATCAATCTGATGCACTGTTATTAGAATGAAATTTTTTAGAAATGCAGCAATATTAAGAGGGTAAAAGTTATAAAAAAAATATGTGTATATCTGATCCTACAATGAGAGAGAACAAATAAAAGATATACATATAGTATAACTGTAACGTTGCAGCTCATAAATTCTAGTTTGATTTCTATAAAACTGCTGAATGTTTTTATTGGCGTGAAATAATATCTGCATTATAAACAATACATAATTATTAGTAGTATTGATTTTACAAATCAATTAATTGAAGGGAAGCAAAAAGTTACGACAATGCACATACGATTCTCAAAAGGAAAATAAAGTAAATATATATTTAATAACAATAAAACAAGTTAATAAATATTTCTTAGCACATAGACTTAAGCCTACTTTTAAACCGATCCGAGAAGAATTAGGCTAAGCAATTTTATGTTACTATTTCATAGATGGTTTTGAGAAAAAGTTTCTATTATTTCTAATAATTTATGCTATTTTTTTAATTTAAAATATCAACATTTACTAATTTTCTTTCACAATATAGATAAAAATTTCATGTATCTTGTAACAGAAAATTCCATAAGCTACATAAAACAAGCTACCAAGGGATTCCTACAATCGAACTTTGTTTTGATATTATAAAAACAAAATTTTCTCTACTTCTTTTGTGAACAAATATTTTTTATCGCTATAAAAAGAAAATAAATTCTCTTATGATATCCCATAAAAAATTGTCAGAAAGGTAATTTGACGCATGATTTCTTAATCTTTTGAAACTTTATTATTTGTTCTAAAATATAGCTTGGAAATAAAGTTAAAGTGAAAAATTATTTTGGCAGTGTAGTACAAAAGCATAATATAACCATTGTAAATAAATAAAACTAAAACTATTAACAAAAAATAGCTTTTTAAATTGTAAAAAAGGACGTTTTAATACCAATTCTAAAACTATTCTGTAATTGCGCATTTACCAAGTCTGATTCTTTTTTACTTTTGTCAACTACAAAACTAAAAGCATAAAGACAGAAGAATAAGATATTTAAATTTGAATGATAAAATATCTTTACATTTTTTTCAAAGATAAAAATACAGAAAGATGTTTAGAAAGATGTCTATATATAATAGGCATTTTAGTAGTTAAATGTTGCATTATTTGCTATTATTTAATATTGTTTAAGAAAACGATTTTTTAATTTGTATGCGAATTATATGAATTAAGTTTTTTCTGTATGTTACAGAAATCTGTAATATCACTGAATCAATACTAAATAGCGCCATAGAGTAACTTTCATTAGAATTTATTTTGTTTTAGGATAAAGTATGCTTTAACTATAAGTCCAGCAGTTTTCTGTCCTATTTTTCTATTCGAAATAAGTTCAAATATGCAGTTTTAATAAAATTTGTAGAATTTAGAGTAACAAGAAAAGCTAAAACTAAAAAATAAATAACAATGTTAAATCGTAGGTCAAACTGTTCGTAAAGATTTATTTGATTGAATTTCAAAATTTACTTAGTATCCTGTAATACAATTCTGAATGTATCTGAATTTCTATCTGAATAGAATAGATGGTTATTAAAACTAATTCATATTGCTCTATAAGAATCTATTTTACACGTTGATGTTAAGAATAATTTAATGCTGTGTTCCAATTTACCGACATTATAGTATGCTTACTAACTGATATTATGTTTTACCTTTTAATAAAAGTTATATATAATACCTTACAGTATGTTTAGTAAAATTTGCGTAGATAGGGGTGGGGTGTTTTTTCCTGTAGATTTTTCTTAATTTTATTTTTTCTGCCGAATATAAATACAAAAGATGCATTTATCACTTTCTGATTAACTATCTTAATCTTGCCTTTCCTCTTTTCCCCCTCCAACATCTTATTAATGTTTTTTGAATGGACGATTTTATATTTTACATTAACTTAAAATCTTGAACCTCTTACCTTCAAGTCCGAAGCAAACGGCATCGAATCTCAAAGACAATCGGTGCCATAACGACATACTTGCAATCTCCTCCTCAACGTATGCATTTCGAGAAGAAAAGAGGCACTCGATTGATTCTAGAGCATTTAATTGAATTAAAATCAAATCGCTGCCCTCAAGTGAGTGCACATCCGATACCCGGGTACACTTGCCGGGGGGGATCAGAAGCAAATGAGAACTCTAATTCATGGCCCGGAGCTTTCGTTGTTGGTCGCTAACTACTCACTGAGGAATGATGTTCTGGTGCATAGGCGATGGAATGATGGCAAGTGCAGAAGGCATCGCAACTCTGAGCAATCATAATGGCTGTGCGCACACGTAGGTGATCTCGCACACAGAACACACAGCGAAGAGAGGAAAGAAGGCAAGGGAAGGAAAAAAATATATACATCAGGGCGCCACCCACCCTAACTTTATCAAAATCGAAAAAGGGAGGAAAGAGGAAGAAGCAAGACTAAAAAAGAAAAAAAGAAAAAAGAGGGGGGCTTTAATGCGACAGCGCCAGCGCAATGCTAACAGACTTCTTTTCTCTTTCTCTCTCTTTCGCTCACGCTCTTACAAGGCAAGAAAGAAAATGTCTTCTTTTATAGTAATTGCTATCGTAGAGAAGGGAAAACTGCGCAATATCCAGGAGGTGGTGCGGGGTGCGGAATTATTATAGGAGAATCAGTTTATTTTCATGAAATGGAATAATGGAAAGGATGTGGGAAAACGTTTAAATTTGTTGCCACTCTATTCAGCTCCAGAAATATGGGGTTCTTATAGGGTGACATTCTTCGGTCGGAATATCGGAGGTGGCTATTGACAGTTAAATATATTTGAGCATGCACTAAATCGTTGGCAACAATGCGGTGTAATAAAAAGGTGCTTTGTTTTTATCGTGGGTCAATTGGACGGCATGGATTCATGATACATTAAGAGAGGTGGGGAAAAAATATAATGGTTCAGAAATCAATGCATTGAAGGAATTGTAAGCTTCTTTTATGGTAACTGTTTTTGAATAATCAATACTAATAGTCAAATATTCAATGTATGGCAACAAATAATCATAAATTACTAAATGTTTGAATTTCATCTGGATTTGTCAAATAATATATTATGTTTTTCTGATTTTGAAATGTTTAATAAACAACTTTTATAGAAATGTAATATATTTTTTAAATTGTCAATAAAAATTGTAATTGTGATAGCATATTTGTAAATATAAATTAATATTCAAATATTAGATAAAATAAATTAATTCAATAAATAAAAATAAGTAAAATTTTTAATGCAAAGCAAGTTTTGATTTTTATAACTCTTAAAATTCAAATCTTTTTCCCAATAAAAAAATTGATTAATTTAAAATTCTCTTTCAAAATTTTACATTATTACAAAAAAAAAAAAGCTCAGAAAGTTTAATAATTTTTTTGCAGAAAATATATAAAAAGTGCTTACTGATAAAGAATTATATAAAGCATTCACTCAACTTAATATTTTGAAATATTCGTTTTCAACGGCATTGCACGTACAAAATATTTTTTTAGTTGGATTATAAAATATGATAAGCAAAGAAATTTGCTTAACTGTTTTCAAATAATTTAAATTAAAATTGGAAATAAACTGTATCTAATGCATTAACAAAATAGAAATGCCACAGAAAAAAATAAGTTTCAACTCATATTCAATTTTGATTGTATTTTGCTTACTGTCATGCATTTAATAATATTTATAGCGATAATTTAACTACCTTGAAAATCATGTTTTATAATAATTCTTATGTATATAACTCTTTTTTTTTTACATTTAGGGAGATAAATGCAATTAGTTAACACTTGATATTTTTTAGTACTCGCACAATTTTTTAAAAAATGTTTCTTTTTTCATTAGTTTTTTTTTGCATGAGTGTGATATGATTTCTTATTAACACAATTATTATCTAATTAAGAAATGAAATATCTAAAGAATTGCCTAATTATTACCCAATAAAGATCTTTTTTAACCCTTAAAAATTCAAAGCATCTGATAATATAATTTGAATAATATGACCATCATTTGATTAGTTTCACAATTGAAGAAGCACTTATAAAGGAATCATCCTGATGATTTTTTTCTCCAAGTTTGCACAGCCATGAAGTATCCAGAAATTAAAACGGAAATGTTATGGTTAATTGTTTCAAATTTTTAACATTAAATTTAATTTGTAAATTGAGCTAATAAGCCGATTTTATTTTCTGCCACTATATGTTGCTTACTTTCCAGTAGAAAGCAATAGCATGATTAATTATATTATTTTGGAGTGACTTTATAAGTGAAATTTTTTCAGCTTAAAATTATAGCTCTATTTTTTTTATCGATTTGAGACAAAATAAATAAAGCATTTACTTCTTTTTCAATGCCTGAGTTATGGTTAAAAGGATTACTTTGTTACTGTTTTATAATAAGCAGCAAAAGCAATTCATAGATTTATCACACTGATAGGTTGTTATCAATAAAAACCGATAAATACTATAATTGTAAATATACCGTAATAACTCTGTATTATACAGAAAAAATAAATAAGCGCATCTCACTTTATAACATCTCAAATATTTCTCTGAAAATTTTAAGGATTCTATGTTAAAATGTTAAAGATCACATACTCTTTGCGATGCGAGTTATTTATATACGGAGGGAAGGAGGATTATAAGACAAAAATGATAACATGCTAGAGAGCATGAGCCTTCCTTGAGGATGGGGGACAAGCTCATATTGATACAAAGTTTCAATTTATAGAAATTCACGTCCTCTTGTGTTACAAAAACAACTAACATACATAACAAATAACTAACTCACATTACAATTTACATTTGGAGGGGGAGGGATTATAAGACAAAAGGAATAATTTACTTTAAAAGCATGGGCCTTCCTTCAAGGGAGGGGGAAGGGTTAGCTTATATTGATACAAAGTTTCAATATAGAGAAATTCACGTCCTATCGTGTTAAAAAAAACCACTAACATACATAACAAATGACTAACATATCAATTATGTATGTGAAGGGGGAGGAATTGTAAGACAAAAGAGATAATTTACTAGAAAGGCATCAGACTTCTTATAAAGAAGTGAGGGAGGGAGCGCATAATGATACAAAGTTTCAATATAGAGAAATTCACGTCATGTTTGTTATAAAATCAACTAATATGCATAACAACTAACAACTAATATAACAATTTACATATGAAAGGAAAGGGATTATAAGACAAAAGAGATTATTTACTATAAAAGCATGGGTCTTTCTTCAAGGGAGAGGGGGAGCTCATATTGATGCAAAGTTTCAATATACACAACTAACAAACACAAAAACTACTACTAACATAAAAACTACAAACTTACTAACAAACATAAAAACAAATAACATACATAACAAATAACTAACTAACATAACAATTTATGTATGTGGAGGGCGAAGGATTATAAGCCAAAAGTAATAACTTACTAGAAAAGAATGAGGCTTCCTTCAAGGGAGGGGTAGGAGCGCTCATAATGATATAAAGTTTCAATATAGAGAAATTCACTTCCTATCGTGTTACAAAAACAACTAACATACATAACAAATAACTAACTAACATTACAATTTACATATGAAGGGGGAGGGATTATAAGACAAAAGAGATAATTTACTAGAAAAGCATGAGTCTTCTTTTAAGGGAGTGGGGGGGCACATATTGGTATAAAGTTTCAATACAGAGAAATCCATGTCCTATCGTGTTACAAAAAACAAACTAACTAACTAACATACATAACAAATAACTAATATAACAATTTATGTATGTGGAGGGGGAGGGATTAAAAGTTTCAGTACAGAGAAATTCACGTCCTCTCGAGTTACAAAAACAACTAACTTATAAACGGACGCTTACCAAGTCTCCATGGTTTCGCTGAGCTCTTTTCACGCTCGTCATATTCCACGCATAAACCAACCCCGGACACAGCGCACAATAGCGACACCTCATCCCTTCTCCGCGACCATTCTTTTTGCCAGCCCGACACAACTGCGCTATGTAAACGGATTCGCGAGCATCGCTAAGAGCGAGAAGTTTAAAAAGTAATATCGCTTGCGAGTGAGAAGATTGGAGAGGAGAAAAGACCGGGCGAAAGAAAAAAGAAGAAAAAAAAGTAGTAAGAAGAAGAATAAAAAAAATGTCGTGATAGCGTTTTACTGCAGTTCTGAGCAGTGATAAATTTTCGAAACGCCCTATAGTGCGGTCAGGTACACTTATTAATCCCCGTGACGTCTGACAGCAAGGATAAAGATCACGTGCATAGAATAAGAGCCAGTGGCTAACGAGCGTGGCTGACTACCTGACAAGTATCTGACATTCCTTCATTTGCTTCCAATTTTCTTCTTATTTCATTCCGTCTTTCTTACAGCATAGCTGCCTTGAACCCAACGCGTCGTTTCGCTCAGCAATTTGGAGATGATAATCGCACCTGCGCGTCTTCAGCGTACAATGTGACAAGCAAGTTTTGGTTTTATACTTTTAAAGGACAAAGGATCTGACCTTCGTGTTGACATGGAAGGAAAGATGTCTGATATCAAAAGGGAATCATTTACCAAATCAAAAACTTCAGCAGTCACACACTTAAAACACCTCTTCGCAAATCATAAAGATAAAATTCAAGTCGTCCACTCTCTTGCTGAATTTTGGACTTAATTGCTGGATTAAAGAAAAATCGACTAAGTAGCAATTCGGCTGAATACAAGCATGCCATGAGCCATTTATACACAGATAAAAAAAAGTTTTCATTGTTGTTGAAATATGTTTGCAGAATATTCTAGCTTTAGAGACTTGGTCATTTTAAAAGACATTCAGTCGGTTTGGTAAAAATGTTTCTCATTATAAATTTTTATTTTTAAAAAGTGTAAATTTTATTAAAATTATTTAATAAAGTTTGATTTAAAAACAATCAATGTAATTTAATATCAGTGTCTTAAATATAACATTTTAAAAACAAATCTGATAGAAACAGAAATATTTTTTCTAATACTTTTATAGTAAAATATGTCCCATAAGGATTCAGCAGGAATTTTGTTAGATTTCAAACAAAGCAGAACTCAATTGTGAGCTCAATATGAGTAATTCAGTTTAATAAACATTTTTTCATAGTATACCATATCTATTATAACGGATAACATAATTCCATGATGAGATTTGAAAGGAATTAAATTTGGTATCTATTCACATTTAATAACTCAATCTTGTAATATTCAAGGCATATTTTACTATACTTATATCATATCTTTATGAGTATCCAATAATGAGTGGTTTGTTGCAAAAACCACTCATTTATGTTGCTCATTTATGCTCATTACTGTTGCAAAAACCACTCATTTATTAATAATGAGTTGTTTTTGCAACAGTATACAAAGTATAAAGCTTGAGCATCTTGCGATCAAGCTGAAGTTATGATAATGCAACTATATATAGTTTCATTGACTCATAACTTTCAATCACTGCAAAAGAAAAAAAAGTTTCATAAACATTGTTACTGCAAAAAAAAAAGTGATATTGTTATTTGAAAAGAAAAAAGTTAGATTGCCATTGTTAGTGCAAAAGAAAAATAAATTTAATAAACAACCGCAAAAAAAAATATCCTGATCAATGAAATTGTAAGCTTAAAAATTATGAGTAAGCAATAGTTGGGAAACACGAAATTATAATAGCCCTTAGAAGTAATTTTTAGTCAAAACCGCTCATTAAGTTCCAGATTTAAAAAAATATGATAAATTAAAGTGAAGAACAATAACTTTAACTGAGCTTCTTAAAATAATTTTGTACTAATACAAATATTAACCCCTGAACTATTTTAAAGCTGTACTTTACTATTCTTTAAAACAAATTAACGCGACAGTTAAAATTTGAGCAAAATTTGTGAATCCAGACTGTGACTTTTTTCTTTGTCAATATTTATATTTATATCAATATTTATATAATTACTAAAATGTTAAAAAATTGTGAACTTCATGAAAATAAGTTATTGGTATAAGCTAGGCCATTGAATCATAATTTTCACTAAAAATGTTACGATTTCACTATTCCACAATTTACTTAAAAATGACAGAATCTTTTCGGCCTTTACATGAAACAACCTCATTTCTTGACAAGCATAAAATTATAAACATGAGTTTTCAACAAAGCAACAACAAGTGTGAAAGGAAAATCGTGTTTGATAACGTAGCGTATGATTTCACGCTGATATTTTGAAAACACAATGCATCAATCATGGCTTTTGAATTTTTTACCTCATCAATTCATTTCTATTCATGAGAAAGGTGACGGTTAAAAAGGGCGGAGAGAAGTTTCCGCTAAATGAGGGTTATTAATTAAAGTGTGTGTATACCTGATTCTTAGTCCAAACGCGTTCGCTTTTTTCCCATCTTTCTTCTCAGCTTTCTCTTTTGTTCAAAACAAATGAAGGTGCATAAAATGATGATAAACATAAAAATTTGACTTTTTTTTCTCTAACTTTTTGCTTTCATTGTTCTTGTTGCATGTAATGAATTCTCATGCAAACAATTAAGACTGTTTTTTTTTCTTGTTATTTTTTTCCCTTCTTCCAAAGTTTTAGTATTTCCTAGATCTTTAAATAATTAAATTATTTAGTGTTTTTATGAATGTATGATATAAACGCACAAATAGGCTTAGAATATAAACGGAAAATAGATATAGATAATAGGCATTCAAGAAAGACACAGTTTTTATTTTTAAAAATGTAAAATTCAACTTTCTTAAATAATGCTAAAAAAATTTTTTTTGGATTGATTTTGGACAAAAAACTCTGGTATTTTTTATTCCATACTCTTATTTTTTATTTCTGTTTTTATTCTTTTTATTAGATTTTATTATTTATTTGAGGAAAATTTAATCATTAAGATAAATTCAAAATTTTATTGCTATTTTATGTGTTTACATATCATCTCAAATTCTGAATTTTGCTGAAATCTGATAACTATAAATCTTAATTAAAATATAATACATGTGCAAATATATTTTTCGACTAAATTTGATATAATAATTTCTCAGTATATTCAACAGTTCCTGCACTAGAGTAAGTAGTTATAAGTTTGAAATGCGTTCTAATATTTTATAACTAAATATAAAAGCAATCTGCTATAATATTTCATGATGGAAAAAAATGTTTCCTGTTATTAATCAGGTGAATTTCAGTATTTAAAGATCAGATAAAATATCGCTTAATTCTGAGTTCCAGAACTAGGTAATATATTTTTAAATTATATGTTATATTTTAAAGATATAACTAATAAAGTTATAATAGGAAGTTCTATCTTTACACTTTATTTTATTTTTTTAACGAAAGAAGAATAAAAAGAAGTACTGTTTTCAAAAAAATTTTTTATTTATTTATTTAACTGATATATTTATGTTTCATAAGTGTTTTTAATCTATTTTATCAAAAATAAAAGTTGTATTTTATAACATTTTTGAAATCTATATAATCACTTATTTTAAAGTAGATAAATATTATTTTTTCATAATATCAAATATCTAACATCAATTACAAACTTTTATTTTCGTATCCAGATACCTCCAAATTTTTCTCACACCTTAAGTTTTAAATTTCCAATGTCTTGATTCTAGTTCTTAAATATAAACAAGAAAAAAAAATTATTGAATATCATATTTAGATGTTATTAAGTGGTGTATTTATTTTTTCAAGAAAACTTATATACCTAAATATCTTCGTTCTTAATTTGTAATAAATTATACATTTCCTGAGATCACATCTTCCCTGCTTTGTATCTTAAAAAATAAATATAAAAAAAAATTACTTATTCAGAAAGCCTCTTCATTGAAATAATTTTGCCAAAATTAAAAACAAAAATAAATCTTTTTTAATTATAGTTACTATTTATTACCACTTAATTTTATTTCCCAGTTTCAGTTATCGATTTCGAAGAAATTTTGTGTTAATTAAAAATATTTGAATACAAAAATCACCAAATTCTAATTCCTATAAGTCTGTTGATATATTTTAAACAATACTTCAAAATCACATTAAGAGCCATTTCCCCGAATTGAGTTATTTTCAAAATTAAAGCATAGTTAATAAAATAAATATTTAATTCTTTAAATATAATGATTATTAAATATATTCTCAACAATGTATATTTTCAGTACTGACAGAAGCTGCATACATTGCTACTCCAAAGTTTTCCAGTTACAATAACAATGTATATGTTTAAATTGACTCATCTTTCAGACAGCGCGTAGGTAGTATCTCAGGCAGTAGGTCTATTTGTAGGTAGAAGGGCCAACTACCTATTACTCTGCGAAATTACAGTAATTTGAACTCCCCAATTTTTTCAAAGCTTTATTACTTTCCACTGCTTCTTTAATATGTTGAAGGATGAAAGATGAAAGATTTGTTTCTGTGCTCTTATTTTTTTAAGGCTTATTCAAAATAATAATCTAATGAAAGTGGAATTCTTCCAACATTGTTTTATATAGTTTGTACATTATTAGAAGAAGGAAAAAAATCTTTTTTATTGATTAAAGATTTATAATTTGTAAAATATTAATCTTAGAACTCGTAATTTTAAAAAGAATTTGAGTAAATAATTACCTTTTGGTGCAGTGAATCTGATTGTTTACTTAATGTGGATTTTCAAATTTATAAATATTTTGATTCTGATTTATATTATTAATAAATTTTTATGGTTAAAAATAAATAAGATAATTTGTAGTAATTTATATTCTACTACTTTATTTTTCTCAAATGTTAGTTTAATCACTTAATTGTAATTTTATTTTATATATATTTTTTAATTTGTATCCTTTTGTATTCTTTAACGATTGACTGAATTAGGTAGTTGTAATAGTCTCTTTTCTATAAAGATTGTTGATATTAATTTTGAATCTGATTGTTTTTTGATAATTCAAAAAGAAAAATAATTAGAATAATCTGCTACAATTTTTTCTTTTAATATTTTATTTATTTATTTTTCTTTTATAGGTCAATAGACAAGAGCCGTTAAAGATTGATTTTTGCATTTTTGATAAGTGATTAGGTAAGTGATATTTTCTTTTTAACGATCTCAATTATTTTTGAATTTATTTTTTATAACTTAAAACGAAAAATATTTAAGACAATTTGTAAAAATTCCTTTTTTACTAAATAGTTTTTTTTTTTAATCTTTTTTCATTAACGTTAACTTTTAAAAAAATCAGACGTTAATTTTTTTTGACTAAACACAATATTTTATTTATTTTGAGAATTCAAATTTTCTTGGAATTTGATAATAAAGCTTTTACCATTTCAAAGGTATAAAAAAGAATATTTAAGGTAATTTTTTGAAAAAATAATTCCAAGCTCGTTTTAGCAGAATTTTTATTAACATAATTCGCTGAATAAATTAAATAATATGGTAAAGGAAAAAAAAGTGACATGTAACAAAAGATATTCTAACTAGATGTTCTAAAACTAAGAGATCTCATTAATGTGCATGTGGAGAGTTTCAGATAGCGAAAGATATACAGAATCTTTTTGATTGAAACCCTTTCAAAATACATTTTAAGGTATCACATTTATTAAAAAGTAATCCTGGTCTGGTATCAACAATAAAAAAATTATTGTTTTTATTCGGAATTAGAACTGAATTAGATGTAAATATCTAAATTTTGAATTCTCAAATCATAATTATAAGAAATAATTTTTTTTCGAAAACTATTAGATTACTTTTCAGAAAATAATTACGAAATTACTAATTCTGCTTTAATTCTGAACCAGTTGCTAAAGTTGACATAAATTGATTGAATCTCTCTCTTTTCTTTTAATTCACTGATGTTTAATTTTTAAAGAATAATTAATAATTCCATACATAATTTTAATTATTATCTAAAATTCCTGTGCAGATAATTAGAATATATGTAACGTGCAAAATCTGTTATTGTAGAAAGAAAAATGCGAATTTTTTGTTCATCTAAGCAATTCAAGTTTCTTATTTTACAAATACCAAAAATATTTGTTTTTCGGAAATCATTAATATCCGATTGATTTTCATTTAAATCAGGTCCGAACGCTGACATTCTTTTAATTGAATTGCTTACTTTTTAAAGAAAATTCTGAATGGATTCCGATATAATTCACAACAAATCATTATGTTAATTTTCAAAAATTGCAACCTAGATAATTAATTGAATCATATTAAATGAGAAGGCTCATAGTAGACAAAGAAATAAAACTTTATTTTCAATAGATATTTTAACATCCATGTAATTAGTACCTAATATGCGTATCTATCATACATATTAGAAATACTTGCTTTTCGGTAATTATTATCCGATCGAAACAGGTTTGCTGTTATTTCAATTAGAACTAACACTAGTCAACTATTAAAGTTGACAATCTATGAATCTCCGTGTCAATGTTTATAGATATTCACAGCTGCTTAGTTTTCAACATAGTAGATATAATTCTTATTTTACTTCTTATTCTTATTCTTCGTCTAATGTTTATAATTAGAGTAAAATAAACCTGATTGCTCCCTGTGTTGAGAAGATATAGTAATTTACTGTTATTGAAACGATAACAACTAGAAATAACTGAAATAACTGAATCATCATCTGCAGTTTAATGATAAATATATAGATTACCTTTAATGTTTGAAAACCGTTATTTCATGATTTAACTACATATTCAATAAAATAGTAGTATAACTCTATATAAGTATAAGTAACTCTATATAAGTATAAGTAACTCTATATAGCATATAAGTATAAACTATAATGGTATACAAAATATATAAATGGAATACACTTTAATTGCATTATATACTGCACATGTTCCATTTGCATTTGAATTCCTTTACTTAATCAAGTAATTCACATTAAATTGTAGATAAAATGCCATCGCATATATAAAAAGAGAATTAATCCTTTTTTTTTACATTTATTCTTAAGGAAAATCTTATTGGATTGAAATATACACCCTATAATAATATTTTCTAAGAAATTGAGTAATAATATATTGCATAATGCATTCTCATTCGTAGTATCGTATTTTATTTCAAATAATTCCCATTAAATTATGGACACAATGCTATCTCATACATAGAATAAAAAATTAATCTTGTAATATTTATTCTTTGGGGAAATATCATAGACCCAACATATGCTACCAAATTACATTCTCTACGACGCGAGGGTTCCACACAATAATATAAATTACATTCTACACCACGTACTAACGTAAATTAGATTCTCTACAATGCTGAAAGATTATATCCACATGTGTGAAACATTTTGTTCCCATATTCGTGCACGAAAAATCTCTCCCACGAAATTTATTGCACCAACCACTTTTTTATCAATCGTCGTCCAGTGACATCAGAAATATACACAATAATATTCAAACGATCTCCCACAGTAGAAGGTCTCCCCCACTTTCGAGAATCCACACTGGGCAACAAAGTTCCCTACCATCGAATCCTCTCTCAAACAGTACAACGCGAATGTGAAGAGTCTGCTCTCTCTCTCTCCTCCCACTCAAACATTTTTTTTCACACATAAATATTCCTCGGTGGTGTAGAGCTCGTGTTTATGTAGGTGCTCGTCAATCAGAGTCGGTGATCTGGAATTAGTTTTAGTGCAGATAAAAGAGCCACAAAAGTCGACCTCCCCCTGGCCCCAGACGATTTGCTGCGAATAAATCGGCACAGAAGGGGGGAGAGGGCCGTAAAATTTAATTGGTGCCTCTTTAGGGTCTCTTATAGAGAGCAAAAATGAGATATGAAACCTCCACGTTGCTGCCAAACAGAAGCTGTGGAACGAAGTCGCTTACTTGGTCCCAAAAATTGGGGATGTTTCTTTTTTCCTTCCTCTTAAATATTTAATAATTTTTTTTTCATTCGAATCAAGGTCATATTCGAATGATATTA
Source organism: Argiope argentata (assembly GCA_026289955.1). NCBI lineage: Eukaryota > Metazoa > Arthropoda > Arachnida > Araneae > Araneidae > Argiope > Argiope argentata. The sequence continues at coordinate 6,558,907 of JAOUZG010017314.1, forward strand.
GGGGGTCCTCTTTCTTCTTACCAAAACTATTATTTTTTTCTTGATTTTAATTTAATCTCTATGTATAAGTAAAGTAGTAAAAAATGCAACAGGTTAAAATAATACAACTTTAACTGTGGGTGGTAGCCTTTAAAAGAATGAAGTTCGATATCCAACAAATGAAGAAATTAAACTTTAGTATAATTTAAAATTAAAAAGTTATAATACATTCTTAAGCATATTCTAAATGTTAAAATACAAATTAATAGTTTAAAAATAATATTATTATATAATATACAAATTTTAGCTTTTGGAATATTATTTAGGGTCTAAACAATAGTTGCTTTCTTTTAATATCTTCAAATATAAATCATAGGAATCGGAAAGAAATGTAATTTTTTTTCGCAGAAAAAATATGCAAAAAGTCTTGAGCTCTCATGTTTCCTCAAAGTTGCACAGCCTCTAAATAATTATCTACTTCCCTATTTGAAAATTCAAATATCTATTAAAATACTCCGTATTCTAACACATAATACATAAATTTAGTTAAAAGTCTTCTAAAAGAAATCATATGATAGCTCAAACTTAAAAAATTTACCTAGAAAAATTACTTGTTTTTTTTATTAGAAACCTGGAACCAGAGAAATAAAAGGAATCTATAACTTTGCCCGAATTTTTGTCATACATAAAGACGGCCTAGTAATAATCATTTTTGTTTAAAAAATGGAGATACTGATTTACCCGTGATTTTTTTTAAATGGGAGAATGTGCAATTCATTTTTGAGGTAAATAGAAGAATCTTATAGATGCAAAATTGAGACATTAATATTAGGTTATCAACAGAATTGTTTCAAATACACGTCTCTTGATTTGTGATCACATTGTTAAGAAGCATTTCATTAAATTGAAATAATAATCAGAATTCTTGTTCATTTAATATTTAGAATATTTAGCTTAGATATATAATACTTGAATCCACTGTTGAAATATTCTTTGGGGTTGTTCCTATAACATTATCTGTTCTCGAATGAGATGTTAAAAAATATAGAGCAAAATAAAGCGGTTAAAATTAGTAAACATTACGAAAATTTAATGAATAATCTTCTATCATCTACATTAAAATTAATATAGCATCGAATTTTGAAAATAATTCGAAAACAGCTAGCTGGGCGATTTTAAATTCGTAAACAGTTCGATTCAAAATTATAAAACATTCTTTTGTCAATAATTAAGATGCCAATATATCGATTCAGTAATCGTTCCTGCGGACATAAAATAGAAGTAGACATATCCATCTGACATTAACTACTTAAAATTATAGATAAATTTATTTTAGAATTTAATTTCGAAATGTTTGGTGTTAATTTTAAAAAGATCACCGTTCTAAAACAATGTTTTCATTATATTTAGCACTATACCGAAATTGCTAGTTTTGTCCTTGTCACTATATCGATATAGAAATGTAAATACTCTATGAAAATAAAATATATAACATATTTTTATATAATTAATAATTTATACATATAGCAGACATTATTATTATTATATATATAAATATTAGGACTTTAATAAAAAGAAAGGGTTATCTTAGTTTCATAAATTTTTGAGTTTTTAGTGAAATAAGGAAAGTGTTTTTGAATTTTTTTATGTACATAAGCTGGCAATATAATTCGGATTATTTTTTTATTTCTAGGCTAATTAATATTACAACATATATTATTTTAACTAGATAGTTTTAAAATAATTTATAGATACAGATATGGTTAAGATTGGTCATATAAATTAATTTTTGCCAGGCATTTTTTCGACTTCATTTCTTAATAATTAATTATTATGTTATTATACCTATGATAGAAATTTTTAAAAGGAGAGAAATCGCTTTAACCCCTTAACTGGTTCATTTTCCTTACTATCTAATAAGATGATACCTTCTAATTTGAGAACATATTCTTATTTTGATTCAAATGGAAATCCATGGAATACTTGGCTTACCTACGTAATTGAAGTCATTTTACTATTGAATTATAATTGTTATGAATGATTTATTTTTTGTTTACAACTATCAAAATTCGATAAATCGATGCACGTACGGCGTAAGGGCAAACCAGTTAAGGGGTTAAAAATTATTCTCAAGTAAAAACTGTTTAAAATTCGCAATTTTTAAGAATTAGTTTCGTTCCAGCCAAGTTGAACCAAAATGAATTTCTTGGTTTTTCACTAAAATTTTTTAAAATTATTATAGTCTGTTGGTTTAAAATTAAATATAAAAATGAAGCATTCAACTTAAGATAGAATGCATTCAAATAACATTACATAAAAGGGCGATAATTACTTTAGCTACTGACAAATTGCACTTCAAATTTCAGTTTAAAAAATGCGATGGTTTTTTTAAATAGTTTTCTATACAACATATTTCTAATAATTCAAAAATTAAAAAAAATAAAGGAACCAGCATTTATTCGATAGAATTATTTCTACATAATTTATTAGTATCTAGTGATTATATGAAATCTCCGAAATTTTGA
>JAOUZG010017314.1:6566131-6591886 GCA_026289955.1 Argiope argentata
ATATGCATCAAACATCATCTGTTACACGTTATTTAAAAGCATGCATAAATTTATATTCTAAACAAAAAAAGCATTTCAATCATCAGTATTTAACGTATTGTACTTAAGGAATTTGGCAAAAGATAATTTAAGGCTCAATTTTTAAAAAAATGCACGCTATTAATGTCCATCAACATCTTGAGTCGTACATGTGCTTTTAAAAGTTTCTATCATAAACGTTTTATATATATATATATGGGTCTACTTTAAAAATTCATAAAGAAATAATGAAACATGTAAAGGATTATGAAGGGCAAGAAACATATGCTGGCAAAAATGTGTTTCTCAACAAACTTTTTAATTCTGGAATTTCTTTTCTATTTAAAACATACTGCACAAGTATTATTTTGTTTAATTTTACTCTATTTTTCTTTTCATCTAGAATGTAAGTTTGAAAAGAAATTAACTTTATTTTCAGCAGTTTAACATACTGGAATCATTTTGATATATGAGAAATGCTTATTTCAACTAATAACTCAAACGTTGAAAATAACATTAGAAGATCATAGAAGTTTTATTAAATTAATGCCCAATTTTAATTCAATATTAAAACGAGTTTTCAAGTGTAGCTCTCATTTTCGTAATAGAAATTCAACTATTTTTTTAATTAATTTTTTTAAAATTGGACTATTTGTTTTATGATGAATATCGCATGAGTTTTTATAGAATGTTCGTTTAAACAATCACTCCAGAGATTTCGAGAAAAAAAATCATTTGTTCAAAAAAAAAAAAAACTTTGAATTGTGTCGCAAGAATGAATTCAATAATACTAAATATATATATATAGTATTAATTAGGAGGAGATGTATTATAGAATTATAGAAGATATAAAAAATTATCGCTGATGTTAGTTTTATCAACATATATTATAATTTTATAAAATTGCTCTTCATTTGTAATAGCTCTAGTGCTGATAATATCATATTTTATCTTTTCCCTTTATGGTATATAAATTTTGAAAATAATCGAGTGTGATGAAAAAGTAATTCAGAATAAAAAGTAAAAATAAGTTTGTTTGTTTTTAAAGTATACAACTAAATCATTCAGTATTAATATAAAGTAGAATTTTTGGCTCATAAATAAAATGTGCTACATATTCCTGATACTGTGGCAGATACAATCAGATTTGTATGGGCAAAATTTTGATTGTATTCATGGGCAAAAATTTGTGATAAAAAAATTGCATTTGTTAAGATTGTACAATATTATTCCTTACTTTTGGTCTCATTTTTGAACACACTTTGAATTTAAATAAAGGATCATTATACAAAGAGTAAAAAAGCAAAATTAAAATGAAATCTGCTATGCATATTTCATTGTATCATGTCAGAACATAATTTCATGAACAGCGAAGCAACACGTGCTTTTTAAGTTAAATTATATTTTTATTTATTTTAATTGTTTCCTTGAATTAGACACTTTAGCATTACAAACGACCAAAAAAACTTTGTCTTACATGTATTGTTTAAAGAAACCTTATTTAATTCCTTTTATATAATCAAGTGCTCAAAATGAAATTTTTCTAGTTTTTATTTGCTGTAGTCATTAACTTATTTTTTTTCAATCAGAGCTTTTGTAAATGTAATGGCAACGCGTTATTAAAAGCTGATTTTTTGGGGTGCTCGTGCAGATAATAAAATTTCAATTTTTCGCCTACTGATTTTTTTTAACCTACGGATTTTTGTTGACACCACAAAACCCCATTCCCAAAACAACATCATGTTCTGACATGATAAAAAATATTATACAAAGAGTAAAAAAGAGCCAAAAGCTATTACTGTACAACCAGAAGAATATATGATAAAATTACATATCAGATTTATTTTTGAACTTTCAACACTGGAATATTAAAGAAATAAATTTTCTTAATGCAAATTGAATGTTGAAATAACCAAGATATTATATATATATATATATATATATATATATATACACTTAAAGAGAGAGAGAGAGAGAAAGAAGAAGAGCTAAACATTAAGTTCCAAAATTAAAATAAAAACGATGAATATTTTTCAACATCTATTTTACAATCTAATTTATATTTAGGAATAGGCATGAAAAAAAAAGATGCTTTTTTTGTGACCATGATAAATATGATGATGAACTATTTCATTGCTGCAATAAAAGATATAGAAGACAGTTAACGCCCATTTTAAAAGCAACTTCCATGGATAAGTACCAAAACTTCTGTGGCGTTTAGTTTCATGCATGGTTTGATTTGGTATTATAGTTCACAGTATATAAAACGCCACTTATAAGCATTTTTGCAATTAGAAAATAGGTATTAACAAAATAAAGGGGAATATTAATAAATGCATACATTTTTTTAACTTACAAAAGTATTGGTAAAATCACGCAGGCTAATCAGTATTTTTAAGGCATGTGACATCGATGGAAATATAAATGGGAATCAAATAATAAAACCATTACAGAAAAATCTTGAATATCCGGACCTCTATCAACTAACGTTTCTACTAACTTGGCAGGCACCAGAAAAAAAGTCTAATTGTGCTTTTCATTTTTTTTTTTAATAATAAAGTCGAAATATTCAGAAAAGTATTTCAGTTAGCATTGGAGACCGTTTTTTGACTACTAATTTTTAAGCATCATTATTGGATGTTAATATTTTCTGACGCAGGAAATTATTTACAATATCTTCAAAAGTTATGTGATTCCTTGTATTTCTGTGCAGACAGTAAATGTTGAGAAAACTTGCGAGTTTTTTAGATAGAAATTTTTTTCTCCCAAGAATTGAAATGAAAAATTTAAAGAATTTGAAGACTTTATGAAAAATTGAGAGAATTCGAAGCGAGCAACAAAAGTCAATGGCATCAGGGGAAATTTTTTGAAATTTTATTTTTTAAATAAAAGTTTGTGTGTTTTAAAGTATTAACATGTGGTAGTATATGAAAAGTTATTTTCGAACAAGTAAACAAATTTGGAAAAAAATCCAGTTAGAAAGATAATAGCGATCTAAAATTTAATCTCTATTGGTCTTCGATTTTTCGAAATGGATGAGACTTCAACTCATTACGAAAATAGCGATTTTTACTGTATTGAAGATTTACCAAATTTAATAATTTTGAAATTGGAAAATGTACAATTATTTATATTTGCTTGTGCAGTTAATAGTTATTAACTATAAAGTATTAACTATTTTTATATTATTAATACAGTATTAACTATTTTTACTTCGATTATTTAATTAACTATTTTTTAACTATTATTAACCCAATATTAACTATTTTTTAACTTCAATTATTATTTAATTTTCCCTCTCAAAACCAAACGGGGGGAGAGAAGATATCTATATCTAAATTTTACGCCATATTAACAGAAGATTATCAGATCTTTTACTATCCACGAAACCATATACTTATTTTCTCCTTATTCAAATCCTAAGACATATGATCCGGCAATTGATGAAGATTAAATGATACCACAATAAGAACTCCCCAAGCGCAAATTACAAGGCAGCAACGATGGCAAGCAAATTGGTTCTCATTATTAAAGATAAGATCTTTTATCGCAAAAGATCGGGCAAGCGGACAAACCAGCTTGCATACGCCGTTTCGTTTCCCTTCGGTTTCGGATGAGGAAAAAAATGAAAAAATTTATAGGCATATGCTAAATAGAGTTATCGTAGGCAGAGCGGTTAATAAAGCCATCAAATACAGAATGCCTTCAGCACGGGGAATGTTTTTCTAATGCCTTTCGTGTGCTCGTTTCACCCCAAATATGGGATAGGAACCAGATCTGGCGACTTGATCTCTGACCCCTCATAGGTGCCTCGTCCGGAGCATCTGTTTTTCGACACGCTCCTCCTATTTTGGTAGGTCCAACCTCTTGTGAGGGGGATTATTAGGGTTTCAAGGGAGGACCACGGGCATTAAGTAAACAACCGACTCGTGCAGGTAAACAAATGATAATAGCCTTTAATGGAGTAATTGCTTGTAGAACTACATATTACAACAATCTCGTGCGCTGCTGGGAGGAAACAGTTGAGCGGACGCTCATAAATGTTGCCATAATAGCATAAAATGGAAGCACATACAGCTAAATATAAAAAATAGATAAATAAATGAATTAAAATTAATCTGCTATGCATATTTCAATGTATCAAGTCAGGACATCATTTCTTGAACGACCAAGCACCATGTGCTCGTGCAAGTTAAATTAAATTTTTATTCATTTTCATTGTTTGATTGAATGAATCACTTTAGTATTGCAAACGATCCAAAAAACTTTGTCTCGCATTTATTGTTTAAAAAAATATCAATCTATTTATTTCATTTCATATAATCACGGGCTCAAAATGTCATTTTTCTAGGTTTTATTGGCTGTAGTCATAAACTTATTTTTAAAAAATCAGAGCTTTTATAAATGCAATGGCAAACTGTTATTAAAAGCTGATTATTTGAGATGCTCGTGCAGATGATAAAATTTCAATTTTTCGCCGACGGATTTTTATTGACGCTAAAAACCTCATCCCAAAAAGATCTTGTTCTACATGATAAAAAAAATAATCCAGAAAAACTAAAATTGTAAGTCCAATTAGTAAGAGAAACGAATCGAAAATGTTGGAGGTGTAAAACTCAATATTTAGTTTTATTAAAAGTTGATAAGGACTGAAAAGTTATGCTTTTTTATTTTAGAAAATTTTATTCATTTTTACATTTGTAATCAGGAATTTAATACGAAAATTATGATCAAAATGCAGCATTAATTTTAATCATATTGCTAAATATTTTCTAAATTGTTTACCGACTATTAATGCAGATATTTCAGAGAGAAACATGTAATATTATCGCCAGAGTGGCTTCATAAACATGTCGAAGCCAAAATTTAATCGTTCCATGTGGAAAAAAAATTTATTCAAAAAGTAAAAAAAGTCTAAAGTTATTCTGTTATCTACAAACCAGTAAATTCTATTACTGATGAAATGAATTTATTAAAAGTTTGTTTCAACTGTATGTAAAAACTCATTTCAAAACCAATATTAAAATTGAAGAAAAATATCTCTTATTGATACATAAATATTTCTTATAAGTCTTATTGAAAAAAATTAATAACCACCTATTTGGTAATATAAGGTGGTAAATAATTAAAGTTGCTTTCGCATAAGGTCCCAGTTCGTTACTTGGTATAGGATCTTGTATATGAACCGAATATTCATAACAATCGTTAAGTGTCTCATCATTAAAATTACTAACTGTGATTCTATGTGTTTGTCTGTTCTGAAATTGTCATAATAGCGAAACAACACCGCCCGAACAAATTCAAAACCAGAATAATTCTCAAGGTCATACATTTTATATAAAAAAATGACGACTACAGCCTTCAGTTTTGATAAATAAGACGATGCTACATTAATATTTATGCGATTACCATAGTATTCGCAATGCTATATCATGATGTCAAATTCAGAAAGCTTATATTGTGTTTTAAAAGTTTTGTAATTTATCAAATACTTTATTTTAAATAATTTAAAATAAAAAGGTACCGAAAATTACGATTTTGGAAACTTTCAGATGTTTACTATTCCCTTCTTTCGATTTTACACAATATGTTCTATTTAAAAATTGCTTATATACTCATTTCTACTTAAGAATTGATTATTATCTACGTATAAAGAGCTTAGATAAAAAAAAACATCTATAGAAGTAGATGGCTTCAGGTGTTGTAGGGAGAAAAACAGCAATTGATGTTGAGTAAAGGCACTTATAGAATATTTTTTATGTAATTCTAGGCCACTAGTTTTGTACATGTGAAGATCAGGTAATTATATTAATTCTCCAGGGTTCTCATTTCAATAAATTTCCGCGATATGAAAATAATACTATCTCATCTTTTGAAAAAGTGTCTAGAAAAAGACAGTCTCAATCTCGATAATTTCCTTCAATGAAAATGATATCGGTTATTCAGTTAAAAGCAAATTAAGTTAGAACGAGGGGGGGGGGAGATTGACTCGTTCTTGGTGTTTTAAATTGTCATCTCTGTAATAGGAAAAATCACATATGTCCATCGAAGGTATAGAATACGCACAAACTTATTAATATGCAGGGCTTTTTTTTGTCTTATTTATGTCATCTTTAAGAAACAAAAATGCATTAAAGAGATACAAAAAAATTTAATATTTTATTATTCTATTTCTGACAGAACAGAAAATGCTGTTAAACACGAAATTTAATATTCAGAATATTTATCCCTTTGTTGAATTTTCGGAATTTTTTAAATTTTCAGGTTTTGATGCATTCAGTTGCATTGCATAGTGTTATTTTGTAAAAAATATAATTCGGAAATAATTGAAATTTAAAAAAAAAGATCAAAAGAATTTTATAAAACAATCTCTGCCCTTCAGATCATAAACAATGAAAAAATGAAAATAAAATCAATACTTTATTCACATTCAGGTTTTACCACTAAAAATCATCATTAAATTAAAATTGTAAGAAAATTCATATCCTAAAACAGCTAGATAAGTAAATTTTATAACATTCTTATCAGAAATAGCCAAGATAATTTAGAGGGTTGAGTAATTAAATACATCATGTATTTCTTCAAAATATTGGTTAGTTTCTTTATGAAAACTATTATTAAGACTTTATTATTAATTATTACTGATTTAAAATAAAATTTTCTTTAAAAAAAAGAAACTGTGTTTCAAATACTTAACATTTTTAATGAAAAATCAATACTGAAGAAGATCGCTAAATATTCATTGTCTTATATATATATAAAAAATAAGCAAAGTAAAATTTTCTACAGAAAAGAGAAGGAAAGAAGTAAAGAAAAGAAAGAAGGAAAAAAAAAATAAAAGGTCTCCAATTCCCACGTTGAAAATTAGATTTCACTCATAATTGTCTTAAGCAAACTTCATTTTCGATGCTAGGGTTTATACTCTATCCCAAGTGGAAGGGTTAAAAAAAATAGAGCGGGCAAAAATTAAATGGAAAAGTCCCGTTGGAACCCATCGTTCTTTTACGAGCGCACTTGTTTGTAGTCGCGTAGTAAACGGTCCCAGTGACAAGAATATGAGCTTGCTCTCATCCCCACTGATAGCCCAATACAGTAAGTCAAGTCTTTGCCCTGTTGACTTTATGAAGCCATCCCAACACCTTAAGTGGCCTATAAAGAAAATTTAAGAGTACAAGCATAGAGAAAAACTCACCTGATTCCTCTGGACTCGACAGGGGTGCCAGGGGCGACAGTTATGCAACTTCGTTTGGCGATGGGGCTTGGATTTGGCTGGTTTAAGCTAAAAATAAATAAATATATGTTAAAATTTTATTGCAAACCTTTACGCTCATACCGTTAGAATGTGATATCTGAATATTGTAAGGCAATTTAAAATAATCGTTTTTACTCTAATTTAGAATGTCCTAAATCTGTATAAAAATTTAATCATATCTTAATAATCTGAAAATTTTAAAACAATTTCGTATGAGATAATTTCTTTATTTACTGATATGACTTAAAAGTCTTAAGCTTCAACTGAAGGCATCAAAAATAACAAGAAGTAGCAATTGTTAAGAGAAAAGAATTTGAAATATCAATATTGTTAAGAAGTATAATACAAATACTTTAAATTATGAAATGTTAAAATATCATTAACATTTTAACAAGCTTAATAGGTCAAATAAATTTCGCTCATTTAATATTTAGAATATTTATCAACAATATAAGTCTGGTTCGAAAATATTGTGGACAAATATGGACGCAGGACAATAAGAGAACATAAAGTCAAATACATTTTCAAAAAAATATTGACTTAAAATAAATCCATGATTTATTTTAAGTCAATATCTTTTTAAGAAAGTGTTAAACGATGAAATTAAATTTACCAGCAAATTAAAAAATAAAAGAATTCTTGTAGTGCGTGCGACGTATTGCCGCACTTAAATCCCGTTTGTAGTAATAAAAAAACCTGTTAATTATTATTGCTATTTTTATTTCTTTTTGCTAGCCATCTTGTGAAAAAGGTTTGTTATTTCAGAAATGGAAAGATCATACATTATTATAATTATACCTAGTTGGAATTGCAAGAAGATATAAAAGAAGTCAAGAAAGATTAATGTCAAATTTTGATTTTAATATTGAGTGGATGTGAAATCCTGAATACTATCTAGAAATATTTCTTGAGTTCTGTAATTAAATAAATACAAAAAGTCGTTAGCAGTGCAGCTACACCACTGAGCAGTAAAATCGAGAATTTCATATTTCGACATTCAACTTTTAATAAAGAATGATGATAAACATAAATTAAAGCATATAATTCTAGATATAGGATATTGTATTATTAAAAAAATATAGCATATAAAAATGACGTGTCTTTTACTTATTTTTCAGATTTGAAATTTCGCAGTTAGAATATTTATTTATTCTTATACTTCCCGAAATTTGTCAGGAACATACATTTGAGAAAATTACTTTATTGAGTTATATATGATAACGATTCAAATGAAGCACTCTTTTAAATTTAATATCAATCTACAAAAAAGTAAAATTAACCCAAAAATTTGAACAGTAATTTTTTGGGATATAACTTGCATTAAAGGATATTTAACACATTTTATTTGTAAAAAGTTTAATTAATCGAAGAACTAAAATAAAAACAAGTAGCTTATTCGAAGGATTGTGTGGAAAATGAAAAAAGAACTAAATAATATCTTTGATCTTTTTTTCTCCCCCCTCTTTTTGCAAAAAATGCATAAATAATAATTATGTAAACATTTATCTTTGTTTTTATTACAATTAAATTTATAAATTTGAATGTTTGATATTTATTCTAGAATAGAAAAAGTAATTCTTTGCTGTAAATCTGACTATAAGAAAATAGGTTTTACAATTCATAAAAAAATGAATTATAAAAACCTATTTTTCTTTTTTTTATTATTTTTTGACAAATTTGAAATAAAATGTTTTACTCATATCGGAATAACGTTGAACTAAAAATGATCATTTCAACGCTCATATTTTATTATATTTCAGGGGCAATTTCATAAAAATTAAGTAATTAAGAAATCTATTAAAAAAAGAAAGCAATAAAGCGAGAAAATAATTAAGAAACAGATAAGCACAGGACAATTTTTATTATTTAATTCTTTTTCTAGAACTAAACATAAAACTTAACTTATAATAAAATAATGATAAATATAAAATTAACAAAATGATGTCATATAAAGAATATTATATGTATATTTTAATTAATTGGTGTTTTATAATGGCTTATATAACTGAATTTTAGAACTATTGAATGTATATGGATAATATTAAATGATATAATAAAAGCAAGAAATAAGTAATTTTTTGGTTAGTAAAATAAATTCTTTAAAAGCCATTTTTTTTTAAACTCTGTGTTAAAATAAGTTTTTTTTAAAATTAAACGGATACAGATTACTTTTTATTTGAACATTCTGTAATAATTCTTTACTCTTTCTAAGAAAAAAAATTTCTTGATTTTTTTTTTTTCAGTATCGTTATTTCATTGCAAAAATAAATGTCGTCAACTATCTCGTTAAAAATATACTAAAATTCAATTAATTCTTACCTATTAAATTTGATATGACTATGCTTTAAAAAAATAGAATTCAAGAAATTAAATTCGAATTTAAAATATTTAGTGAATTAAATCTAATCATCTATCCATCTATATGTATCGAATTTTATGATTTCCAAAATTATGAATTAAGTAAAAAGTAATTGAATCTTAAGAAATATAACAATTGACGCCTAATTTTTATCTGAACTCGAATAAATAATTTCTTTCCAATGTTATTAAATTAAAAACATAATCCAACGTTCTAATGTTATTAAATTTTAAACTAATTTTTAGCCATTTATTATTTTATTTATACTAATTTTTAGCCATAAAGTAATTTAGCCATTATTTATTGAAGTTAATAAAAAGTAAGAATTCTCCTTTCTCTAACATAACGTCTTCTTTTAAACATAACCATCATTTTAAATATACATTTACTCATAAAAAATAACTTATTTCAAAATTATTTAACTATTTAAAAATAGAGTTTAAAAAAATAGCGGAAGTAAAAATAAAATAAAAATTCGATGAACAATAGAATTGAAAATATACGACGTAAACCTTACCTGAACTGAACTCGGTCAGGTTTCAGGTGACAGCGTCATTTTCGAGATGTCGTCAAGAACATAAACTTGCACGCACAAAAGGTGCAAGAGTAATATCGTAAAATGACTCCCGGGAAAAGATGACGTCCAAGGTAGCCATATTTAACTCAGAAGCCGGATTCCGAAGGGGGCAGGGCTACGGAGCTGTCAATCTGTCAGTGCGCTCGCCAATCACCGGATGCTGTAGGCGGTGCCATAACTCAGGGCGGTCGTAACTGTCGGATGGCTTTCGATGATGAAAATGAAATTAGGAGTGGAACGTGAGAGTTCATGATATGTTCCGGAGAGCGAAGCATTCCGGAAGATCGTCAGAGTGGTTTAGCTACCAATTGAAGATCTGAAAGATGGGAATTATTTAGATTTAAGCAAAATTATCGCTAATGACATAAGTTTTATTACTGACATAAATTATCAAGTGGGAATTCTGATGTTTACTGCTTTTTGAAAGAAAAGCAATTTTCTTGTCTAAAAATTCAATTGTTTAATAGTTAGTGATGCATTAAATTATTAATGTACGGCTAATTATTTTCTTGTCAAAAATGAGCAATAAAAAGTATTAATGGGCAGTTAAAATTATGTTAACATATTCCGTAATAATAAAGCACGATACAAATGTCCCACAAAACAAAATTACTTATGTATTTAAGCATATTTAATACATAAATACATCTGATAGATACCTCGATATTTTAAATATTATTAATTGTGTAGATAGGATATTATGAGATTCTGTTTCAAATTTTAAAAAAACCTCAAATATTTTTTATAAATATTTTTTTATATTAGTTTCCCATAACGGATTAAAAAATATAATATTTTAAAATGTTGTTATTTTTCAACATACTTCATTAATTAAGCTTAAATGAAAAAATATAATTTAATTTTTAAATTAGAGTATAGCGTATGAGTTTTCAAAATGTTTTTAAATGGGATAAAAATCTGATAAGCAATTATTTTTTTATCTCTTTCTCACTATGTCTTTTCTTCCTCGGTAGAATAAATGCTGTTCCAGTTGAGATTTTAACCATTAATTCCTAAACATTAAACCTCCTACCATTAAATTTGCATAGAAGGCAAAACTGTTGTGAAATCCTTAAAATTTTTATTCCCTGTATATAGATTCGCATAGATGATAAAGGTTGTTTTACACTCATACGGTTTGGTTCTCTGACAAAGAAATGGCACAGACATTTTACTAGTTAAAATTTAGTCTTATATATACGGAATGGCATAAATGCTGAGCAATTAGTTAAATTCTTATCTTCTGTATGTAATTTCGTATAGATATTGAGGAATTTTTTCCTCTCTTACAGTTTGATTCTCATATAGACGTTATATTAGCAAAATTTCTGATTTTATTTAAGGAATAGCCCACATGTTGTGTAATCAATAAAAGTTTTATCTTATGCATATAGAAAACTGATGAATGTTTTTTTTCCCTCATGCGGGTTAGTCCTCTAAATAAGGAATAATAAAAACACTATATTAGCAAAATTTTTGCTTTGAATATATGAAAGGGCATGCATACTGAAAATCAATTAATTTTTTTATCTTCTGTATATAAATTCGTGTAAATGTTGAAGAATTTTTCCTCTCGTACGATTTAGTGCTCATATAGACACTCTATTAGTCCCCATGCTGTGCAGTCAATAAAAATTTTGTCTTATCCCTATAGATTCGTGTAGAAGCGGAAGAATGTTTTTTTTCCCTAATAAGGTTTGGTCCTCTGAAAAAAAATAATACAAACACTATATAATTAAAATTTTTGTCTTGTATATACGGAATGTCATGCGTGATGAGAAATCAATTACATTTATTATCTTCTGTATATAAATTCGTATAGATGTTGAAGAATTTTTTCCTCTCGTACGGTTTGGTGTTCATAGATAGTAAAGTGTTTGTTTTGTATTTGCGGAATAGCTCCCAAGCTGAGCAATCAATAAAAATTTTATCTTATCCCTACAGATTCGTATAGAAGCGGAAGAACGTTTTTTTCTAATAAGGTTTGGCTCTCTGACAAAGAAATGGCACAGACATTATACTAGTAAAATTTTTGTCTTGTATATTCGGAATAGCATGTATGCTGAGCAATCAATTAAATTCTTATCTTCTGTATGTAATTTCGTATAGATATTGAGGAATTTTGAGGATTCTCATACAGACATTATATTAGAAAAATGCATGTCTTGTATTTGCGGAATAGCCCACATGCTGTGTAATCAATAAAAATTTTATCTTATCCCTATATATTCGTGTAGAAGCTGAAGAATGTTTTTTTTCCCTCATGCGGGTTAGTCCTCTAAATAAGAAATAATAAAGACACTATACTAGTAAAATTTTTACTTCGAATATATGAAAGGGCATGCATACTGAGAAATTAATTACATTTTTTATATTCTCTATATAAATTCGTATAGATGTTGAAGAATTTTTTCCTCTCGTATGGTTTGGTGTTCATACAGACACTCTATTAGTAAAATTTTTGTTTGGTATTTGCGGAATAGCCCCCATGCTGTGCAATCAATAAACATTTTATCTTATCCCTAGAGATTCGTGTAGAAGCTGAAGAATGTTTTTTTTTTTTTTCTTATCCGGGTTAGTCCTCTAAATAAGGAATAATAAAGACACTATACTAGTAAAATTTTTGCTTTGAATATATAAAAGGGCATGCATACTGAGAAATCACTTAAATTTTTTATCTTCTGTATATAAATTCGTATTGATAAGAAGAATTTTTTCCTCTCGTACGGTTTGGTGTTCATACAGACACTCCATTAGTAAAAAGTGTGTCTTGTATTTACGGAACAGCCCACATGCTGTGTAATCAATAAAATTTTTTATCTTATGTATATAGATTCATGTAGAAGCTGAAAAATGTCTTTTTTTCTAATAAGGTTAAGTCTTCTAAATAAGGAATAATAAAGACACTATATTAGTAAAATTTTTGCCTTGAATATATGAAAGGGCATGCATACTGAGAAATCAATTAAATTTTTTATCTTCTGTATGTAAATTCGTATAGATTGTTGAAGAATATTTTCCTATAATACGGTTTGGCCCTCATACAGACACTTTAATAGCAAAAAGTTTGTCTTGTATTTAAGGAATAGCCAACATGCTGCCAATCAATAAAAATTTTATTTTATGCATATAGATTCGTGTAGAAACTGATGAATGTTTTTTTTCTCATGCGGTTTAGTCCTCTAAATAAGGAATAATAAAAACACTATATTAGTAAAATTTTTGCCTTGAATATATGAAAGGGCATGCATACTGAGAAATCAATTAAATTTTTTATCTTCTGTATATAAATTCGTATAGATGTTGAAGCATATTTTACTATAATACGGTTTGGTTTTCATACAGACACCCTATTATTAAAATGTTTGTCTTGTATTTATGGAATAGCTCACATACTGCCATTCAATACAAATTTTACTTATTCCTACAGATTCGTGTAGAAACGGAAGAATGTTTTTTTTCTAATAAGGTTTGGTCTTCTAAAAAATGAATAATAAAAACAATATATAAGTAAAAATTTTGTCTTGTATATACGGAATAGTATGCGTTCTGAACAATCAATTAGATTTTCATCTTCTGTATATAAATTCGTATAAATGTCGAAGAATATTTTCCTTTAATACTGCTGGGTCCTCATACAGACACTATATTAGTAAAATTTTTGTCTTTAATATAACGAATGGCTTGCGTGAAGAGCAATCAATAAAGATTTTATCTCATGCATATAGATTCGTGTAGAAGGTGAAAATTTTTTCCTCTCATACAATTAAGTCCTCTAAAATAACGAATAATACGGACAGCTTATTAGTAAACATTTTGCCTTGTATAAACGGAATGGCAGATATGCTGTGCTATCAGTAAAATTTTTAACCTTCATATACAGATCGATATAAATGCTGTGCAAAAGAAATTTTAATCTCTAAGAAAATCGGTATAAATGTTATACGAATAAATTTTTTGGCTTGTCTGCAAACTGATTCAAATGTCACAACCTTAAGGCATTAAAATCTTACTGTTCTTTGATCAACATTAGATTATTTTACTCGTATTGCATCATATGTTGACTGCATTTATTGCGCATGAGTGGAAGAAGAAATTAAGTTATCCACAAATTTAAAAAGAAGATTCATGAAAGCTCCTTTTCAAATTATTTGAGGACGACTTGATCAATGAAGGATCATAGTAAGACTTAATTATTATTAATATTATTTCGAATTATTGGAGAGTTTCAAATTCTCCACCTTTGTGAGGAGGTATTTTAAGATTTCCACTTCAAGTCATCTAAAAATTCATTTTTTTAAGTATTAGATAAAATTTTTGAAATAATTTATTTTTAATAGAAGACATCTCAAAATAAAATAGAATCACACTTTTAGCAAATTTTGGGATGACGATGGATTTTTTAAAACGATAATGCGATTATAATTTGTTATTGCTTTTTCGTCTGAAGAAATTATGCATCAAGTAGAAAATATATAAAAAGAACCGACTTTCTTCACTCTAAGCATCGCAAATTAAAAATCCTGTGCCTCTTTCTTTGATTTTTAAATGTGCATTGTTTTTTGTTTTTAATTACATACAAACTGCTCTAGAAGGAAAGAAGGTGATACAATGTACATGAAATAAAAAAAATGAAAGAAAAGAAACCATACAATGTATTTTATTGCATTTTTTTAAAGAAGATTGTCGGAAAAAGTGACACAAAGTCACAGATTTACAGGATGCTGACGGAAGAACTTGTCATCTTGTTTCTCGCTTGGTTTACAGTGCGAGTGAATGCACTGGATACATAAATTGACTCATTTTAAGTCTTTTCAATTGTATATCAATTACTGTGAAAATTTATATTGTTGTGATTTAAATATTTTGTGATAAAAATAATATTCAATATCTGAATAGTTTCAAAATACAGCTTTCAAAATTTTTTCAACAATAACTATCAGTGCAATTAACAGATTGTGATGCTGTTGGTACTTATGGCCCTTTACAAATCCACTTAAAAAATCTGTCAGTGATTTAAGCCAAGCGAGCGTCTCTTGTTTCTTCCGTAGCTCCAAATAGGATCAATAGTACGACTTAACTACTTCATGCGTCATGATCGCTAGCACGACCTCTTTTATAGGGGGGGCGCATTCATACACATTACAGTTAGAAGAACAAGCATGCTTAAACCGGGACGCCCAAACAACGAGGAAGATGCGCTCCCCCTTTGTCAGGACGCCGACTGACAGTGATGTTGCTTAGTGTTATAAACGTCCCATTTGGAAACAACATAAAATACATTTGGAAAAAGAACTCGTAATTTTGAACCTTGATCAGATGATGAGAACCGCATTTTAGCTGGTGTTCTCCTCTCCTATCTTTCAAACCACACTACCGAGAAGAAGGCTGGGTCAAGGTATCAGGTTTGGATTGAACCAGGCCACGTGCAGGATGCATCTTTAGTGGATAATGATAAATTCAGTTGAATCGATTCATTGCACCCACACTGAGGTGCGATGAATCGACTCGATGTCATTACCACACCCCAGTTAGACCACAAACCAACTCCCCAGACCTAATAGTCTCATTAGAGAAATCTGACCTCCCCCTCTCGTCTGGGGACATATTTTTAGTAGAATTTGGTTTGGGATCTGGGTTGTCAGGCCAGCAGACGATCCTCATCTTTATGACATCGTGGTCTCCAACAGATAGAATATGTAATGACAAAAATTCGTTTCTTTTTTTATTTCCAGTGATCTGACAGAAGCTTTAGACTGAGTGACTTTTATATATATATATATATATATATAAAATGATTTCCAAGACATAGGCAAGAAATTTTAGAGTCCCCAACCAATAAAAGGAATGAATTTTTTCAAAGAAAACTCTTCTAATTTTTATGATACCTATTTTAATATGTTTCAAAGATCACTACTAATTTAACTTCCTGTTTAATTCATTAAAAGTTGTGCAGAAAATAAAAAAATATTTAACAAAAAATAATGTAAAAATTAATTTTCATAAGAAAAAGAGCCCCTTACTTTGCAAATTAAATAATACTCATATATTATTTATTATTACTAAAATTATTATGACATTTATTATTATACAAATGTAATTCTAATGGTGTAATAATTCTAACATTTTAAAGTATTCAAAACTATACTGTATTAGTTTCTCTCCCTTACGAGCTTGCAAGCGTCTATGTGATAATTAATTTTGAAAGATTTTTTTTTATTCCTAAGCCATTTATTGTAATTCAGTATGCTCATAATTTTAGAGTAAAAACTATTTTACTTTAAGATGTATGAAATATGTATTCAGAGATTTATTAATTAAAAAACTGATACTTTTAAATCAACTCCTACCTGTTTCCAAAAGATACTATATTCCCTTTTTAACTTTTTTCTTTCTGTATAGATAATTAAGTAACAGAAATGATCATTATCTTAGGATTTTATACATTTATTTACGGACTTTTTTCATATCTTCATTTATGTTGTTAACCAATGAATCATCAAGTAGTCATTTTCCTCAAAAAAATTTTTTAACTAGATGAACAACCTTCGAGAATATAATTTTTTTCCTAAATAAAATGGGTATTATATATCACTTTATCATACATGATTACATATTCATATTTTTTTATCAGGAATAATTTTTTTTAATTTGGATTTCTTGATTATCAAACATATATAAAATCAGGTTTCCTCCCCTTATCATACATTTATGGCTTTCGAAATTCTATCAACTGTTATTAATAAAGAATTTTCAAACAGAATAATTATATAAGGTCTTAATTATTAATATATTAATTAATTTATTATTATTAGTTAATTTGTTAATCATATTAATTGATAAGTTAATATCAATGGTTCCCAAATGATCTCCGCCCATTGTCAAAAATTTCTTGTTCCCTGATTTTATCTGATATCAAATGAAAGAGATAACTTTTATTTCTAATATCAAACTGCCAGTTTCGAGAATACCAAGTGGTATAAAGTACCTATATATCCAATTAAGTAATCTTAAATAAATAAAAAAACAAATAGATATAAACGTAACAAATAGATGAAAAGAATTTGATTTTTAACAATTTTTTTAAAACAAAATTAATTTAATTTTTACTTTATCCATTAGATCTGTCAGATTGATTCGGTGTTTTTGTGTTCCCTCTTGACAATTTGCGTGTTACGGAATGCTTGAACTCAAAGTGACGTAATAGGTGATTAGAATAATGGCATGACAATCGAATAATTACTTAGTGATTGTGCAAGATAATTTTATTAGACAACAAATTTATAAAAAAATGATGAGAACAGTAAAAAAGGTAACATAAACTGTCACTTAGGACTCAGGACTGCTAATTGGGTAATGATTTGCTCAGGAAGGATCATGGAGCATCCGTCTCATTTAGAGTTTACCTCCAATCATGGAAAAAACAGGGAAACCCTTTCTCGTTAAGTACATGAATTTTACTTTACCACAATGATTTTATACTTTTTAATTTAGGTAGAACAAAATTTCGGCTTTACTAATCGCTACAAATCGGAAATAGCAATTCCAATCCGTCATATTGTGACATGTGAAGTTACATGACACTTTTCATTAAATATTTTTATTTTTTGCTTTTATAAGTTGTGTATTGTTTTGATTGTTTGATACTGAAGAAACTCTGAATGGTTTTCTAAAACTGGCCTAATTAATGCTAAAAAAAATTTTCTAGATAATTTTCTAAAATTTTTATTAGAAATGTTGTGCAGTAAAGTCTCGTTTAATGAATATAGTTTATTTGTGAATTTTACTCGTAATGCGAAGCAACTTTTTTCACAGAAATCAATGCAAAATAGGAAAATGCATTTCCTTCTGGAATGCATTATGAATGGCAAATAAACAATCACTATAGAGTCAGAAATACGTAGCGTCCATCTGGCTCCTGAAATCTTGATTTGCATCATGAGATCAACTATTGTAGGTCTTGGTATTTATGAATATGGTTTATATGGAGTGGATTTTGCAGCGTGAAAGAGTATTTGATACAACTCTCATGTACCAATCTTCTTCGAGACTTCTTCCACGCTTTCTCATGTACCATGAGAGAGTGAGTAGGCATTCAGTGGTATAGTGAATAGGAGATCCTATTTCCTGACAGCTACAGCAAAGAGAGTAGGCTAGATGGAATCTGTGTAGGTATGTCGGGAATGGGCCGTGTCTAGCAAAGAAAAGGACATTCACTATTGATGTTGAACATTGATATAGGCCAATTGAACAAGCACAAACTTTTACAATTGAATGAAGGCAATTAATGTCGTATACTCTTTCTCTAGACGCTCTGTGAATTCTGTTATAACATACAATGTGAGAGATAATTCATAAAGCCGTATCAATATACTTGATGGGTTGATTCATAAAGCGATATCAATATCCTTGATGGGTTGATTCATAAAGTTTTTAGATCTGGCACCTCTTGAGACGACATTTTAAGTTCACAATATTTGCAAGTGACTGAAAGGAGAGATATATATAGCTACTGACATAAATATTTTATTTATCTAATTCCTTTTTTTTTTTTTTTGAAAAGGCAATATGTGACACCAAGGAGAATATAACAAATATCAGCTTTCTTTTCGAATGTAATTATTTAAATTTCAAGAATATGCTTTTTAAAGAAAATTCATACACAGTTATACAAGAAAACAGTAGAATAAATAGTTGCAAAGATACTACGTGAAGCAGCACCAATACTAAAGAGAAGTAGTAATAACTGAAAATTGTAATTATAACCTCTTTTCACTAAAATGACAACAGTAATACGACACTCTCAAAACATAATAAACAAGAATTTGGTAGTAAATATGAGAAGCATTTAAATATACGTCCATTCCCATATATTTTGTAATTGATAGAATCTTTCCCGTCGTTTAAATACCACTAGAACTAGCAAATCTGACTTACATCCTGAAGTGGAGGTCTTACTATTAAGAGGGATGTAACATTCTGTAGGTCAAAATGACCTTACAGCACCTAAATGGCATCTGCAAAAGTTGTCTGAAGTATCTTTATTATATGGGGAAAAGGAGGTGATATGTCTTCCTAAAAGACAATAAGGGAGAGTGTTAGGGAATCTCCAACAGGCAGCACGATTGTGGATAATAATCATTTCTCAAACATATTTCAGATCAATGGTTAGAAATTTTAATTAAAACAGAGGATAGAATCTGCAACTTTCTTCTGTTCATATTTGCTTTTCTGTCTTTCCACGAACCTGGCATTGGAAAATATTTAAATATCTATGGAATTTCCTCTCACGTCAACGGAATGAACTTGCTTATCATCTGCATAAATCTGGACTTACCGATTTGAGAGATTGGTTATAGAGTATATGAGCTCAAAGTTTTTAATCCCCGGACCTAACAATGTTTAGAGAAATATCGAGTAATTGCAGTTACGTAAGTAGAAATAAGGGAGCAGAATAAAAAGAATTTCTTACTACCTAATAAAAAATTGGCATAAATCTGGCCGAACTCAAACTGATTATTTGAAATCATTTGTTAAAGATATTTATTATTCAGCAGTCTAAAACAAAGAAAAAATATCACCTATTTATAGATTTGATTAGTTAAAAACTATTGACAATTTGATCATAAACGACAGATGTCAGAAATGTTGAGTTCATATACATGCATCTTAATAAAATATTTATAAAAAAATCGCTCAGAAAGAATATTCTTAGCACATTCGCTGCCACTGACGCGCTGGCGCGTCAGCATGGCGCTACCTCTCATGCCGGTGACGCTCTGGAGCGACAATCGAGTATGATAAGTAAACTGCTTTAGTTTTAATTTGGATTTAGAGGTTGAACGATGAGGTTTTTGTGGCACGTTAGTGAAGCATTATTTTTACTAAACACGAAAATAAAAAGTTTTTCTTTTTTTCTGGCTTTACTATTAAAATATAAGGAACGTTTTTAATCATTAGAACACTTTTTTTAAATTCGGCTTCTGAGGATAGATATATAAATTTTGGTGGCAGCGAATGTGTTAAAGGGCCTTAAAAGGGAATTCAGTAGCATTTTGATATCCTATCACAAAGCTTTTTTTTTTTAAAGCAAAGGAAAGCTATAAACTGTTGACGGTAGTTATAAAATTTCGATCGAAATGTTAATACAAGCAAGAGTTTGAATCGGTGTGTAGGAATTTTAAAATATTGGAAAGGTGCAGTGCAGCAAAATGTTTTTCAAGGTCGAATGAGCATAAAATGACAAATGTTGAAACGATAATCGAATTATTTAAAAAGTGTTGGTTTATGCTTCCATCGTCGAATTTTATGGCACAAAAAAGAATATTACGACTATTATCATGAAGTATTACTAAAGAAAATTAAAGTGAAAAGTAAATAAATTGCACCCTACACAAGTGCACGTGTAATATACGTGTGACATGCCTGATGAGGATTATTAAAAAAATTAATAAAGTTACTGAATGACATTTCAATTCTTTCAACAATTAATAATAAGTTGATACATAAGTTGTCTGTGAATGTAAATTATAGTGGATAGTTTAGTTTCCCTAACTGCGATTGTACAGAATTATTTAATAAGAATAATCTAATTTCAGAATTCTATACTATTAAAATTAAATGATAAAGAATAATAAAAAAATAGAATAGGAATGCAAAGAATTTGTTTCCTTTTTTTTAAAATAAATATGGAATTTTGAAATTGAATGATTCATACCGAATAACTTTGTATATAGGTCTTATCTAAAATATCCTAATGTAGTGTAGGGAATTGAGTTGCAGAGTTATTTTTTTAAATTCTGATTAAAGACCTTTTTTTTAGTTAAGTTTTCTATTGAATGATGCTCAGAAAAAGTTACGGATGGACTACTTAAACGATTTTTTACTGTACAACGATAACGAAGCAATACTATATAAAACTGCAATAGATTTTTTTGTTTTTGTTTTTGTAACTTAACTTTAAAATAATCAATGTTTTTTTTAAGGTAATGAGCAATAAAAAAAGTACGGAAACGACAAATTAAAAGTTACTTTCCTATTAAGATAACCTGTTTCCATAAGGAGAGCTAAGGCGAATGTAATTTTATTTTCTAAAATTCAAAAATTCATACCAGTATAAGGCGTAAGAGCCCAAATGCGATGTTTTAAGCAATGTTCCATTTATTCTTCTGCTGCTCTAATTTTTTTATTTACTCTCATATAATATAAAGCTGTTTTATGCAATTTTTGTTCTTCTTTTTAAACCAACATTTGATGTCTTTAATATTTCCCTATTCATTCTTTGGTTTGTCCCAATTTCAATTTCAGATCAATTTCAATACAACTACTAGGTTTTATAACTGCCTTTAGGGCTATTCCCCCGGAGGGTCGGATTTCCTTAACTGTGGATTTCATATTGAATGTGCAAAATATTTTTAGCATCCTCTAAAGGATTTTTTTTCTGTTTCTCCCCCCCCCGACACACAAATTTTACAACATAATTATAAATATTTCTTGCCTTTCGCATGATCTGAGCTTCCCGGGTTCGAGTTCAGGTTTGGGCGTAGTTCTTATGTGTTCTAGTTGTGAGGTGTGTGATTGTGCCCCCCTGTAAAAAGGGGTTGTGCAAACGAATGTGACCCGTGAAGTAGCTAAGTCGTGCTCTTGGCCCTAATTGGCGCTATTGAAAAACCAAGAGACGCTCGCTTGGCGTAATGTCAACGGGCTTGCAAAATGCCATAAGAAGCAGAAAAAGTCTCCGAAACGAAAAGAGTCTCCGGAACATTCCAAAATTTTGCATACAAACAGAAAACTGGCAGTTTCGAAAGATGCTTCTATTTACAGATGAAACACCATACGAGCGGAAAATATCATTTAATAAGACAGCAGTAGACATTCTTCCATTTATTTCCTTTTGAAATAAGCGGAATTAGCTTGGATATATTTTATCTTCTTTACATTCACGAGAGAATGTTTCTTATACTTAAATACGACATGTTTGTAGAAACCTTCCTCTAAAAAAAAGTTAATTGGTTTGGGAATTAGAGGTGAAAATGCTTTTTTTTATAGCCAAGTTGCACCAAAAAAGGGTTATCAGTGACTGTCGAAGTTGCAAATAACGGGTAAAATGTCCAGGTGGTCATCGTTATTTTAAAAAGCTATCGAATTCTCTCAATTTTAAGTAGACCCAAAACCTGGCCAAGGAAAGAGCATAAGGGGCAGTTGTCTCGGGCCCCAAATTGAATAGAAAATTTATTTTACGTTTCTTTTTTTACTGAAAGCTTGCTTCAGTATTCTGTCATTGCTTTTCAAAGACAAAAAAAAAAGCAGAGGGGTAGGGGTCCCAAGAAGTTTTTGCCTCGTTCTCAATTAGGCTAAGTCGAGTCCTGAATAGACCTCTCTGAATATTAATAGCAAAATAAAAGACTGAAGAAAAAGGTCTTAGTCTCCTTTTCTTTAATCATATGGGAAATAATTTGATTTCCATCAGAAGGTTGTTATAATTTCATCTTCAGAAGTAAAACACTAAGGAATCATTCCGATTAAAATCACACACTTTATTTCACGCGCTTCTTTCATGATCTGTGCGAATCCTGTTCAGACAGGAAATACATCAGACACGGCTTTCGCCTGGCGCCTCCATTAATTACGATTGCGCAATATAAACAGTTGCATAGAGAGGATATCTTTCACCACAGAGTATCCCCCCAGTGAGTTGGCGAACGATATTATATTATGAAAATATACTAAATCATTTGCTTAATTTTCAGTAATTTCCACAACCATACAGTAGCTCAGGGCTTAACAAAAATATTTGTAAAAGTTTTTTTTTAATATTATTTTTTTAACCCCTGATTGGGGTAATTTAATTCAAGCAACAGTTTGTCATAATTAACAACTAGCTACCAAGAACGATCTTTTATTATTGAAAAAGTTTCTCTGACTTGAATTCTTGATCGCAAATTCAAGATCTTAATTGCTTCTTGACTGCTTGATTCTCTGAAATGATTTGTCTAATTCATAAAATGAAAGCCTAAATATAAAGCTTTTACTCAACCGTATAGAAAATCCACCCTTTAAGAAGAAAAAGGGCGGATTTTATCTAAAAGAAGCCATTTGATTAGAGCAATTCAATTGAGGTAATTGCTTATAATTAATTAACAAGAGGTTATCGAAGACATTCTTTAAATGTTGAAATGACTTTTCTATAAATTGCGAAATGGAAGCTTAAAGATAATTTCTCTTTCCTTACTCATGATGAATCTGTTTGCTGAATTTTCTCCGACCATGTAGTAAGTCATAGAACAGACTCTCCGACCCGCCACGAAGGCACACGGATTAACCATAAAACTTAATGACCGGACCACTGCAACAGCAATTGGCAGGAAACTGGCTGAATCCTAATGACTTTCACCGGCCACGGTACAACCCTCCCCGAAGGAAGTATGCCCCTTCATTGATGGGAGGAGTCTAACCTCCACCTATTAGTGTACCCACCGGGTAGGCGATATCCAACCACCATACGGGAAGCGTCTCATGCTCAATTACGAGGTGCCTCCAGGGGGGTAACCATGTAATAAATCCAACCTTTACTAAGAAAAGAAAAAAACAAAACAAGTTTTCTTTCCTTTTAAAAAAAATTCAAAAGAAACCCATTGATTATAGCAATCTAATTCAGGGAATTGTTTGAAGTGTGAGACCAGAAAATTTATAACCACTTTTTTAAAAATCTGACTGTATTTTTAAGTAATTTTTAATAAACTGAAATCAAATAAATATCTTCTTAGAAATTATAGAAACATATTTCCTACCTGCAATTATTCATTTTAAAACAAAATAAGGAGTTAGGATTTTTTTAAAAAAATATTAAATAAATAACCTTAAAATGTAAATTCCTAACAGACACACGATGGCAGTTTCTTCAAAGATTTCACAAGTGACACTTACATAGCTTCATTCATTTATTTGTAGCCCAATTATTCAATGCTATTGGACTTATAATTTATCTTCAAAGAACGAACGTCCTCACGTACAATGTTGAACAATTAACTTCGTTTTTAATTAAAAAAATAATTCTGGTTTACATACATCTCCATTTTTAAATTTTATTTGGCGTATTGTTTTATTATCATGTCAGAACATGATGTTATTCTTGGAATGAGAGTCAACAAAAATCTGTTGGCAAAAAATTGAAATTTTATACTGCCCGAGCATCGCAAAAAATCAGCTTTCAATATAAATAACGTGATGCCATCCCATTTACAAAAGCTCTGATAAAAAAAATAAGTTAAGGACTACCGCAAATAAAACCTAGAAAAATGTCATTTTGAGCACGTTATTACATGAAATGAAATAAATAGGAAATGTGGTATTTTTTAAAACAATAAATGCGAGTCAAAGTTTTTTTTATCGATTGCGATATGAAAGTGACTCATTCAATGACACAATTGAAATGTATAAAAATATAATTTATCTCGCTCGAGCACGTGGCGCTTGGCCGTTTAAGAAATTATGTTCTGGCATGATACATTGAAATATGCTTGGCAGATTTCATTTTAATTTTTTAAATATTTATTTTAATTTAGCACTAAATATGTACCTTTCACTACTAGAAACACTAGTAGCATACAATAGTCTTTTAATCATCAATTTTTTTGCCTTATGTAATGCCTGCAAGTTTAAATGAATAATAAGTTTTGGAATGTAGTTATATAGAACTACCATAAAGTCATCAATTACACACTCCAGAAGAAGAATAGTCCAGCCACGCGATTGTGAAGAAATCCATTTCTCCAATTGCGAGATATCTGTCAACAAGCTCTTTTATTTCCCCTTTTCCTTTATTTTCAGATTGTTGCATCATTGAAAGGGTTCCCAAATGAGTTCTGGCGGCATGTCAATGAGGACCGAAATATACAATCCATAAATCGTACGGTAGCTGGACAAAACGGGTCCGGTTCTGTGAATGAAGTGACCTGTCAAGTGGTACCTGATTATACCCAATGAAGATGTTCCACGGCGTATAACGTCTATAGAGGGAGGACAAAGGTCAGAAAGATCAACATCTCACCTGCAGAAACTAGTTCTAAGAACAAACTTGTTTCGGCTGAAGTAAAATGTGAAACAAATATAGTTTTCAACGAATATAAAGAAGAGCTTTATAATTATCGAAAACAATATTTGTTCCATACTTTTAATGATTCAGTTATAGTCAATTCATAATTATCACTAATGTATTCAATGACTGTCTATCATGAAATTAAATATCTAGACTGTCTATCATGAATTAATATATCTAGATAAAAAGAATCTGGATTATTGCGTGAATGCTCAGCTGAAGTAAAGTATGGAACAAATATGGTTTTCAATGAGTATAAAGAAGAGCTTTATAATTATCGAAAACAATATTTGTTCCATACTTTTAATGATTCAGTTATAGTCAATTTATAACAATCACTAATGTATTCAATGACTGTCTATCATGAAATTAAGTATCTGGATAAAAAGAATTTGGATTATTGCGCGATGAGGCAATTTTGTTTTTTAGAAAAATATTCAGGATGAAAAATA
>JAOUZG010017314.1:6591896-6640927 GCA_026289955.1 Argiope argentata
TGCACGATGAGGCAATTTTGTTTTTTAGAAAAATATTCAGGATGAAATATATTTGTTGAATTGGAAAATGCGCGATTTTAATTCAGTTAATTTTTCAAAAGCAGTTTTAAAAAGTCATTTATGAAATTAAGGAATATTTCTATATATTTTTTTATTAAATGAATTTATATTTTCATAGATATAATTTTTTTTGTATAAACATTCCCGTTAATTATATCGTTAAATTTTAATACACAAAAATCATTAGGTAACGATATAAATTTATTTTAAAACCATATATGCTGGAAGATTTCAACTTGAATACAGAAACGCAATATTCTACTATCCTATAAAAAGATGATTAATATATACTTTGAAATTAAAATAATGCAACTATAATATCTAAAAATGTAAGTAGCATTTTTAAATATTATTTTGAAAAAGAAATGCGCTTCTCTCTCTCTCTCAAATAAACTTTATTTAGAAATGAAGTGGAATTTTATCACTCGTCATGTTTAAAATGCAATTTAGACCGTCTGCATTTTTTCCCCAACTCTTAGAAAAACAGAAAACTTTTTTCTTGACAATCCCAATGTATATTCTAATAAAATTGAAGTTAAATTAAAAAAAAGAGCTGACACAATACAAAATCTTACCAAGAAAACTCTTAAAACCGATTCTCAAAACTGTCTTACTAATATTTTGGGATAGTTGGTACGCGTTATCATCAACCGATTGAGGGTATTAAAAAGGAAGAGGTCCTTTTATCAGAAATAAAACTCGCAATACCCCAAGTATTTAAGCATCCCAAAAGATTCGACTAAACCTGTTTGGGGGCCGTGAAACTTTGATGTTTGAAAAATCAAACAGAAGATCCTAGTTGAAAGCTTACTTAGCATTAAACCACATTATAGAACACTATAGATACTATACATGTCCGAAATCAATGATACTAATAAAAAAAAATCAACTAACAAAATGTATACATAAAGTGGGATGATCATATTATGTGTATAGAAAACTTCGGAAAAAAATTATTTTTTAAAAAAATCAGAATTATTCTTTATCTTTTAAATTATAACATTAGCTATAAAGTAGAAATCATTTTCACTTATATCCAGGGCAAAATGCTAGAGACTGGAACTGTTTTGGCTAATATGGAAGATCTGGCCACTTTAACAGAAAAAATACGTTTTTAGAAAAATAAATACCCCTGAAACAAATAATGTTTCAAACTCCTAGAATTCAACAAAAGTAGACTTCATTATTTCTCTTCAAGCTTTTTCTCTGTAACTACTTTATTATTTCTCTAAAGCCCTAATTTCAAATTATTGTACGTGTACATTCATATAGCTTTTTTTCCCAAGTAATTAAATTTAAGAAAATAAATATAATCAAGGAGAGATAAGATTTTTTTCCTTAAAACATTTGAGCTTTCATATTCCACATTAAATAAAAATCCGACAAAATACTTTATTAGAAATCGATCGTACAAATAAATTTCGGGAAATTTTTTTGAGCTTGGATTTTTTTTAATAAATAAATAAAAGGATAATCTAGCATTTTATTCATATCAGGAAGCAACAGGTAAAATTCTGGATGTCTAGTTGGTTTAATATTTTGTAATTAATTAAATTTATTTATAATTTTTTTGGCAACATAAAACCAGCAAACAAATATTTTTCTATAGTTGATGGATGCTACAAACCCGACATCTTCACAACTCTTTTCAGGTCAATTTCTTAAGTAAGAGCTTTTGTGTTAAGTTTACGCAAGAGGTCCCAATGCTCAATACAAAGCTGCTTTCCTTTGAGATCATCGCCAGAGAACCCCTATGCTTTAGATGACCAATATTCAATTCAAAGCATGAAGAAGAACGGATCACCCGGCATTTAGCCATTGAAGATAATCCCAGCGTTTAAGCAGTAACTCACCACTTAAGTTTGTAACAGACGGAAATAGTTGAGAACTCAGCATGACTTTTTCCCAGGTTAAAAAGAACCCCGCATTGCAAGGCACAAAACACCTATTGTTGTTGCCATTCTGCAACTTCTTAAAAGGGGACAAAATTCTAAAGCACTTTGTGGTTGACGAGACATATTTTAAACGCAATTTTTTTATATATATATTCTTTTTTTCTCTTCCAAAGAACTGTTAAAAATATCGAAATTTCATAACTTCTCGCACCACCTGTTCAGGTTTCCCCGAAAAGTTTGTTCGCTCATCGAACGTGTCCTCTCACTGTGACCGCCGTGCACGGAGAAAATAAATAACTCTGGAACGGCAAGATTTAGCTGTAAGCAAACAGATGAAATGTCCGTAGCTGTGTTGGCGATGAAAAGGTGCTTCTTAGAGCGGTCGTAAAGTTGATGAATGCCCTTGTAATTCCAGAAAGATCCTCAGCGTGAGCAGTTGTTGAAAACTTTCAGGTAGTTGAACTTTCGATTTGGCAAACATTTTATTTGGCTTAGAGATGTCGAGGCGATTAAGTCTAAAAGCGTATTGTCAAAGAGAATTTTAGTTTAAGTTTAAAGGGTTATTGGTCTCTGATACCGAACAGAAGGTGTTTTCGAACTGATATCTCCCATACGAACTTCTTGAGTTATAGTATGATTAAAATTGAGTAATAAAACCGTAATGAATAAATGACCGTAATGGTTTTATATATATATATATATATATATATATATATATATATATATACTCACGAATCTAAGAAGTAGAATTGTGTTACGAGATAGAAATCTGAAAAATCTTATTATTATTGATTTATATATTTTTGAAAAAAGCTATAATTTAAAGAAGAAAGAAAATATTTATTTAATAAGAGAATTAACTTTTTTTGTTGTGAAACTTCCTCTAACTATTAAAGAAAAAGAAGTTCAAGAAGTTTAAGAATTTGAAGACTAAAAACGAAATTTCAGTGTTTGCAGTAGTTTTACCCGAGGAGCTTTTAAGCATGTTCAAAGTCACTTATATAAAGAATTCTAATAGCTATATTTTGATCGAAACAATTTTAGACGAATAGGAGGTTTTCATAAAAAAAATTCGGAATTATAAACCAGATTATTAAAAAATGCTGAGTTAAGGATTTCTTAGAATTACGTAGAATTTAGTTAATTCGAATGTTTTTTGTTCTAATATTTCTCTAGCCTCTAATAAATAGTCAATTACAGTTATTAATAGCCTCTAGTTTAATTATAGTTAGCTAGTCTATAATAATTGGTAATGTTTGTAAATTCGGGGTCAAAATTAGGATTTTCTTTCATTTCTAATTTTTGTCATTAATTGATTAAAATTAAAAAATGTCTTCAGTTAAAGGACACAAATAATTGAGTCTCTCTCAATATTAAAATACTTCAAGTGTAAATTTTGCAGCTTATTTTCCCATTGTATTATAAAATTATTGTGTGCAACGTGGTGTATATAACTTGGTTATAAACATTACTTGCTTATTTATTAAAATTATTAAATTTATAGCTATAATTTTATCTCATAAAAATACCAAATATTTGTTTATTTCTTATGAAAAAAACTGTTAGGTATTAAAAATTGATTTTTATTCTCACATCCTTAAAAAAACTTTAGTTAGTTATTCTTTTTATATTCGATTTTAAATATAATTTTGCTTAGCCCAAATTTTTGGCTAAATTGAATTTTTGTTAATCAGTTTTGTCAGAATTGTGTTTGATATATAGTTTTCAATATATGATTTAATGCCGTTTGTAATATAGGTTGAAGAAATGGATATAATAACTCCTTCATAAATATGTAAAGAAGATATTAACAAGCATTTGGACCAGAAACTCTTGATAAGAATCAGAATATT
The DNA here is from genome assembly GCA_026289955.1 of Argiope argentata. Lineage (NCBI taxonomy): Eukaryota > Metazoa > Arthropoda > Arachnida > Araneae > Araneidae > Argiope > Argiope argentata. The sequence goes on from JAOUZG010017314.1 coordinate 6,595,705, forward strand.
GCATTGGAATTGAGGTAAAACAACTTTTAATCAATTTGTTTACGTCTTATATAATTAACTGCCCTATTTTTTTTACAATAGTTTGATTAACTAAATGACACATATACTTTTTTAATATTCATAACTATAAAAAAATAATAGTTTTTATGAAAATAAACCATTTATGAAAACCAATGAATGACCCAGAATCTGAACTAGTAAAAAATAAATAATAACATATGTTGGAAGAAAAAAATGTTTTATTTGGATATGAACGTTTAAATTTTTCTTTTCTTTTCTTTTCTTCAATACCTAGATTATGACCTTAAGATAAAGTTTTCACTAAAATCAAATTAAGAAAACGTTATATACAATAAAAGTAATTTTTCTTGCGATTTTTCATTATTACTTTGTCGCAATCCTCATGCATATACCCTAACTGCCGGCTGTCTGGCACAGAGAACACTTCTTCGTGTTCTGAAAGTCGCGGGTTCGAGTCCCGGTTTGGGCATGGTTGTTCTGTGTGCTATCTGTGAGATGCGTGACTGTGTCCCCCCCCCCTGTAGAAAGGAACTTTGCAAGCAAATGTGGTGAGAATGCAGCTAAGCTGTACTCTTGGCCTTAGTTGGCGCTATTTCAAAAACAAGAGACGCTCCTTTCGGCTTAAATTTGCTGCTGTATCAGCGGGGGCTTATCCATGGCAAGTGCCATAAGTAACAACAACAACATCCTAATTTAAACGTTATCATCAGTGAACAGGTAGTTATTGGCGTAGTGTAATATTTTGATCGCTGCGTAACAACTTTCTTTTTAATCATGCCAGAAAGAAAAGTAAAAGTTGAAAACGATTTAATTTTTTCATTTGAATTCATTTCTACTTTTTCTAATAATAACTTCTTTATTATTAAATACATCTAATGCTTCTAAAAATTCATCTTAAAAAAACATCTAATTAGCTAGGAACTACCAAAAAAATCTAATGGAAATTATTTTTCACGAGTTAATCTTTGATCATTCGATATCAAAACATTTTTACGACAAATTATTGAACTAAATTGTTTACGTATATGATAGAGATTAAAGAATTTGCAAATATGTTTAGTCGGAGAAAGTATCGGACATCAAAAATTTTCGAAGGTAAAGGTTTGAATAAATGAAATAAAATAAGAGCTGCTATATTTTAAATTATAAAAAAATAAGCATTGCATATAAATATTATAAATAAATATTTACTATGCAATTAATTCCGTTTAAAATGTTAGATTCGAAATAAATACATTCGAAACAAAATGTAAGAAAAAAATTGATAAAAACTCTGAAAATTTATTGATGACAACAGCAAATAAATTTTGTCCATCTCCATACAATCATTTCAAAAATTACACAATAGTATACATGAAGGAAGAAGGGGGGGGGGGGGGGAGAAAAGGGAAAAAAATAAATTTATTTCAATAATTTTAAAAAATGCTGATGCTTTAAAAGAAATGAAATTCAAGTTAACCCGAATCCATCTGAAGCATAGCTTTAGGAATAACGATCATTATGTCAACCAATCTTGGAAAATAACACGTCACCGCATTTAATAATAAAATCGAATGTGAAAGTGATTTCACACGAAATGATAGAATTCTATTTTAGATTGTTTTATGATTATCAGGAGCAATAAATCCGTTCTTGTAAAAATTAGAAACATGTACATCTTTAAACTCAAAAGTGTTCTCATGAAATATAATCCTGAAACTGAAAACTCTTTTTAATGAATAACTTGAATGATCTAAATCATGCATATTAATCCGACAAATCTAACACTTTAATTATATAAATTAATATAGATAATTTCGAGATAATTGAAAAAAGTTCAACATTTCCGTTTCTAAATCTTCAGTTTTTAAGGATTACACTTTTATTGAGATCAAAATTAACCAATCCTCTTCCGTTGATGTTGTGAAAGTTTAGGAAAGAATAAAGAGGGCGAATAACTCTGGGATCTTTCTTGTCGTCTGATCACTATTCAAAATTCGAAAGTTCGTGCCAAAATAATTGTCTACAGCTTTAGAAATGATACATTAAAGCAGTTAATCGGATTAAACGTTTTATTTAATATTTTAATATAATAATTTTTTATTTTAATATTATATTAAAGCAGTTAATCGGATTAACGTTTAATTAATATCATTTATTTAAGGATATGTGATGAAACGCAAATATGATTGCAATATTACATTGATAAGATATCACAAGATAATTCCAGGAATATTTCTATAGACCTCCTATATTGTATATTTTCTAAATATTTCCATATTTTTTATGGATTGACTTTTCGGCACAAGAATGAAAAGTTCAAAGGAACATAAAAATGTAAGCAGATATTGTCTTCATAATACTATACCAGAAACAAACGCACATTTCTGTCAGCCAACATTAAACAATTTAAGTCCACAATTTCTGATAGCCAATATCTTAAGCCATATGAATTGTTGAAGAAAATATTATCAAATATCTTAATATAAATATTATAAAGATTATTTTATCCAAAACGTTTTTATTCATGGATGCTTAAATATAAATTTGTTTATTTTAGATTAAATATAAGTTTCTTTTATAGATTCGTTTTCTTTTTTCGAGCAAATAGCTAATCATACAATTATTAAAAGGAGAGCTCACAAAATTATAATTTTTATTAATATTGGATAAATGCTGCAAGAATATATATCTTTGATTTCTGGTAAAGCTCAACAATCTTTTATCTTTTTGTACTCTCCAACACACAACACACAAATTAAAAAGAACTAATAGTTAAAATTGGGAATAATTCTTTCTATTAATTGTAGAAAGACAAGATTCTAGAAGGTAATAACGTGAATTTATTGACATTTATTATATCTGGGTTTAATGAAAATTGATTAAATGCAGAAAAGTTATCTATATCCAGAGTCCGGAAAAGCTCCAACTTCGAAAATTCTATTCGACACAAATATCAAAACGTAAAGTTAAAGTTTAGTTTGTTTCTGATAATAGTAAAAAAAATAGATAATAGATAATAATTAATAGATAATAGTTAAAACAAACTCTAGCACTCATGGACGGCAATATTTTATGACATCCAAAAACAAAATAACTCGATTATATTGGTATATACTATGTATGTTTTTAACTAAAACTGAGCTAATGCATCAAAAATGTCTATACTGATTTTCGGAAAAGCTTTTCCCTCAAAAAATCTGTCTTTCACAAGTATGTAAAAAAAGAAAATGATTATTTCTGATAACAGTTAAAAAGCTAAAACAAAACCTAACAGTAATGGATGGAAATAGATTCCGCCATTCAAAAAGCCGAGAAGAAAATAACGCGATTATATTGGTATATATTAAGTATATGTTTAATTAAAATTGAATAAATGCTGCAAAAAATATTACCATGTTCAAGAATAATTCACTCATGAAAATTCGGTTTCTCACAAGTATTAAATAAATGAGCCTTTTTGATAACAGTTAAAAAGTTAAAATAAAACCTAACAGCCACGGATGGAAATACTTCCTGTACATCAAAAGAGCCAAGAAGAAAATAACTCGATTACAGTGGTATATATTAAGTGCAGATTTAATTAAAATTTAGTAAATGCAGCAAAAAAAAAAAATCTAAATACGATGTCCCAAAAAGTTTTACCCAAGAAAATTCGGTTCTCACAAGTATCGAAAAAGAAAAAGAAGAGAAAAATACAATTTTGATTCTTCTGACAGCAGTTAAAAAGTTAAAAGAAAACCTAACAGGCACAAATGAAGATACTTCCAGCCAACCAAAATGTCAAGGAAATAACACTTTTATATTGGTATATATTAAGTCTAGGATTAATTAAAAGTGAGTAAATAAGGCAAAAAAATTTATATATGATGTCCAAAAAAGCTTTACCCAAGAAAGTTCGTTCCTCAAAACTCAAAAGTGTCAAAACAGAGAAAAAGAAAATTAAAATTTTGATTCTTGATGGAAACAGCTAAAAAGTTTTAAAAAAAACCTAATAGGCACGAATAAAATTACTGCCGGCCAATCAAAATGTCAAGAAGGAAATAACACCATTATATTGGTATATATTAAGTCTAGGTTTAATTAAAATTGAATAAGTGCTACAAAAAAAATCTAAATACGATGTCCAAAAAAGCTTTACACAAGAAAATTCGGTTTCTCACAAGTATCAAAAAAGAAAAAGACAAATACAATTTTGATTCTTTATGACAGCAGTTAAAAAATTTAAAGAAAACCTAACAGGCACAAATGAAAATACTTCCAGCCAACCAAAATGTCAAGAAGGAAATAACACTATTATATTGGTATATATTAAATTTAGGCTTAATTAAAATTGAATAAATGCAGCAAAACTATCTATATATGTTGTCTAAAAACGCTTTACCCAAGAAAGTTCGTTCCTCACAAGTATCAAAAGAGAAAAAAAAATTAAAATTTTAATTCTTTCTGAAAACAGTTAAAAAGTTTAAAAAAAAAACTAATAGGCACAAAAAAAAATACTGCCGGCCAACCAAAATGCCAAGAAGGAAATAAAACCATTATGTTGCTTTATATATTAAGTCTAGGTTTAATTAAAGTTGAATAAATGCTGCAAAAAAATCTATATACGATGTCCAAAAATAAATCTACATACGATGTCCAAAAAAAAGCTTTACCCAAGAAAGTTCGTTCCTCACAAGTATCAAAAAAGAAAAGAAAAAAGAAAAAAATTAAAATTTGGATTCTTTCTGAAAACAGTTAAAAAGTTTAAAAAGAAAACTAATAGGCACAAATAAAAATACTTCCGGCCTATCAAAATGTCAAGAAGGAAAGAACATGATTATATTGGTATATATTATGTTTAATTAAAAGTGAATAAATGCTGCAAAAAAAATCTATATACGATGTCCGAAAAAGCTTTACCCAAGAAAGTTCGTTCCTCACAAGCATCAAAAGAGAAAAAGAAAATTAAAATTTTGATTCTTTCTGAAAACAGTTAAAAACAAAACCTAACAGCCACGGCTGGAAATACTTCTTTCTGTCATCCAAAAAGCCAAGAAGGAAATAAAGCGATTACATTTCGGGACAGTTCGGCAAACAACGCCGACTTCAACGATCGCCGATCCACAAAAGGGAATAAAAGCTTTTTGGTTCTTCATTGAAGGTTTGGAAACGGTTTTAAAGAAGACATCCGCGGCGGCGAAGCGTGATTTATTCGGCCTTATAATAAAACGCCCGGGGAAGGAGACAAAACGACTTCCAGAGTCAAAGCACTAAATTTACGGCCGCGTCTACCTTTTTGGCCCGAAGCCACATGTTTCCCGGCATGTTTTAAAAAGGAAGGGGGGAGGGGAAATTATTCCACCTTTTAACAGCCCACCCCTGCAACTGCAAGCGGGATTACCGGTTGTTAGATGTGAATGTGCATATTGCAGCATTGATAGGGCTTTTAGAAAATAATCAGAAAAAGGTTTCAGAGCTCGTATATAACAAGCTCAAGTCCTGGAGTTTTCTAAATCCTTTCTCACTTTACTAACTAGTTTAAGCTTTTAATTCTTCGGTATTAAAAAGAATAATAAGTACCTTTTAAAATCTCTGACTACAGTATCTATGTATGGTTATAAATCATATCTAGAACGCACAAAGATAGCTTGATGTATAAAAAATATGCTTTAATAAATGCGATAAATCTTTATTAATTTTAAAATCTCGATTATGACCTTTCATTGCTATTTTTCGATGATTTTTTTTACATATTCTTACCAAGGATTATGTTTAATACTTCAAATGGCAAGTGTTTTGTTTTGTTTATGAAATAGTGTATATTTATTACAATTATTATAATTAATAAAGACATATTGTCGCATTTGTTCAAATGATAAATGCTGGAATGATTTCAAACTAATCATTCAAATGATAAATTTGAACTGAACGAATTAAAAGCAAAATCCTGACATAAATTTTTGAATAAAACAATTTTTTTTTTTTTTTTTTTTTTGCATTTATTTATGAGCATGATTTTAACAATATGACGTTCCTGTATCATAAGATAACAAAAGGAACAAGTATTTTTTTCCTCCAAATTTCTCCGTAAATAAATCTTTTATCATCTACATATATTTAATTAAATATACATTTTAATTAGATTTATATAGTTTCATGGAACTTTATTTGAAGATTTATTATCAAGAAATAAATACTTGCAATTCACCTGATTCAAAAATTTAACTTTGAAATTTTTGTATTTTTAAAGTCCATTTTATCCAAAAAGCGGTCTTTTATAAATAAAAAAATTATGCTACTGAAGAAAAAAAAAATGCTGTTGTTTTCAGAAATTATTTTTTTGAATTTTAAATTTGGAAGAAACAACAAATTTATTTTGTGGAAATATCGCATTTTTTAAAAACTTTTCTTGCAAACTATAGTATCCATTCTTAAATCCAAATTCCTATTCTATCTATGCAGGTTACTAAATTCATGGTATTATTTCATTTTTTTAAAAAAAATTATTTAATTTTTAATTGTTTTTTTAAAGTGTTATGCAGAAGGGCAAACATTTTAATTCATTGCTATATCCTTAGTTTTTTATGTCCATGAATTTAACTTGTTCTACATCTAAAGGGGTGTAATTGAATGTATACAAAATTTTTCCAAGGTATTCTTCGTTTAATTTTGTGCATTCTTAAATAGATACTCAGAATTTTTAAAAAAATTGTTTTAAAACATAGAAAAAAATTTGCACTTCATTTATGTATTTAACACAAATTACTAGAAAATCTCTAAAATATTAATTTGATGAATCTTACTTAAATTGATGATTGTGAAATACTGTAATTATTCATATAAAATCTTCTGTTCTAATTAATTAAGTTTTATAACATTTAAATCCACTGTGATAATACAACTTGAAATACTTGCTTTATAATATACTAGCTGGAAAATTAATAAAGAAATAGAAAATTTACTGCTATTTCAAATATTTGAAATTTCGATATTTCAATTATTGTTTCCACAATACAGAAACATCTAAAACCAATTCAAATTGTTTTTTGAAAATTTCATTTGTCCCACTATCAGCTGCAAATCTGGATTTTACTGCTTTAATCTTCTTATGCTCCATTTTATCTTTATATGGAATAAACAGTAGAACATTGCGCTTTCTCACGCTGACCATGCATACATGCAACATTAATCTCTTTTCCGTTCTGATTTTTTCCAGGCCATCCGTCCTGACATGAAGCCATTGACAATTGGATGTTGACAGGGATGTTGGAAAATCCTTTTGAAAGAGAAGAATGCTTCCGCCAGCGGTATAGAAGAATTAAATTCAATTCTATTAACAAGTTCTTCAAAAAGAAGAAAGCATAATCTAAATCCACTTAAACCGATCCCGTTTGATTAATCAAACGCGAGCAGTTCGAAGGGTTACACTAAGAGATGAAACGAGAACGTTTTAAAAATGTGTAAGTAGATGAAAATCAAATAAAATTTTATTTTGAAATATTTGTTGCATTTATTACAATTAAAATCTACGATTGATACGCAAGATGGCAACGAAGTTAGCGATAAATTTCATATACACTTTTAGTGAATTGATACAGCAGTAAGGAAATTTTGAGTGCATACATATATATTAAGATATAATTCCAATAAATGATTTTAAAACAAATCTTTTATGTACTATTTAAAAAAATTAAATTTTTTATGACTATGCGATAATTTAAAAATTTAAAATACACCATTCATTGCAATTTTTTAAAAATTTTATATTATTTTATATTATATAAACTTTTATATTATTTTCTAAAAATAAAACTTAATATAATTATTTTATAATTTCACTTATAAATTGGATTTGTAAAAAACTGTTATGTTTATGAATAATAAATATATGCATTATTATTTTTTTTAACTAAAATTGATTTTTAGCTACCTAAAGGGATTTAAGACCTAAAATGAAAAGAAAGATTTATTTTAACTGACGATACATTTTTTAACTAAATAAATAATTTTCCTTTTAATAGACATTAAACAAATATTTAAGTTTAAAATTAACTAATAAATTAAAATTAATTAATAAATTTTATTAAATTTAAGACATATGGAATATATAGAAAAATTGATTCCCTTTTACAATAGATATTCAGATCCAAATTTGTTTCATATTAGCATATATTTCGAAATTAAAATTCTTAAACACGAATTTCGTGTTTTGGACATTTCTTTATACTACTAAGTTTAATTTTGATCCTTCAACTTATTTAATTTTTTGTAAATTACATTACCACACATCATAAAACAACATTACATTGAGCAATAAACGCATTTATCTCAACTATTTGAAAACTTCTCATTAAGTTAACTCATTCCGTTAAGCCATTCTTCAACAGATACCCAGCTAAGGATTGAAGTTTATAGGTTAACGACCAGGCACTCCGTTTAAACTGATATATTCTAACAGGAGATTTTGTTATTATATGAATAGTATGAGAAGGATATAACAGTACGAATTTATACACAAAGCAGCCAAATACAATTTTTTCTCGCTTTTCGTTGATTCTAAGAAAAAAAATATGTTAAATCTAAAAAAAAAAAAAAAATCTAAATTAGTGTATGTTTACTCTTTTCAATAAAAAGTATCTAACATTTTTTTAAAAAATTATTTTTCGAGAACGAGTTTAGTAAAGATTTTCTGTTTTTAAAGTTATTATCATGCGTCAAAGGGTCTATCAGCTCTTATCAAAAAAGGGACTCAAAATTTAGACACAAAAACACTTTCCCTTCTTGGAATATAGAATTTATTTATAAAACGCAAGCTGAACAACTAATATAAATAAAATTTAGACAGCGTGAGAAAAAAAAATTAAAAAGTCTCTTCCCGGAAATAGTGCATTAAATAGAACATAGCACAAGGCAAAACAGTAAAAGGGGGGAGGAAAAAACTAATGAAAAAAAAAGCAGAACGTTGACAAATTTGAATGGCCGTCCAGTGGTTATAGAGAGCGGAGAAAGATAAGGGGCTGTAATTCCATGTCCAACGACGTCATCAAAGTCATAGGGGCCATAAAAGTGACACCAGTCAAGCAGTAAACACAAACCTGGTTCTTTATGATATTTCTTTTTCTTTTTTACCCAACCTATCTGATGAAGAGAATTGTAAAATCCACGTGATAGCTAAGAGGGTTGTCCTCCACTTTCAGTAGCACTCAGAATTTTAGTTCTGCTTTGTGTGTGGTATAGAAAAACGAGACTGTGTTCTCTAGTGCATTACAAATTTTTATGCGAGGATTGTGATAAAATATTGGATTATGAATATGTATTAAAATGGATGGGTATGTATTTGTGCCTTTTTTCAGATGTTTAGAGTTATTGTTAGGAAATATTTATAAATTGCAGTGTCCTATAAATAGTTAAGAATCGATGTAAACAAAGTCGAATGTCGCGCTGTTTATGATTTTTATTGTCGTTGTTTTGAATTAAGAAAATTAGGAAATCTATATATGTATGTATGTTGTTGTTAATATAATCAAAAGAGGATTAATTGTAACAATCATTTAAAGGGATATATCAATTAATCACATGACAAACCATCGTTATCATACCGATCATTAAGTAATTATACCGATTATTATTAATGATCGCGACTATTATTAATATTAATACTAAAGGATATTATTAATATTTACCGTTACATATACATATTGTTTTACAACCCTTCAAGTTTATTGATATAATTTATAAAATAGCGGAATATTCTTCTTTTAGTATTTTGACATGTTTGTTTATTGCGAATTATAACATAATATTTTAAGATGTGTTTTTAATGTGAAGGTATTTGTTTAATATGATTAAAAAGTAAATATTAATAATAATCGTTGAAAGCGATAAGTCATTTTTACAAATTATTATTAATAAATACTGAGCAGTAACATGGATAATCACGACTATCATTAATTAAACTGATTAGTCATATTCGCTATAACATATAATTTTAAAACCCTTCAACTTTATTTATACAATAAACGAAATAATAGAAGATAATTATTTCGTTAAATATTTTATCACGTTTGCTTTATTATGAAAATATCAAAAGATTTTTATCGTTGCATTTTCTTTTCTAAACTCACGCAGCATAATGATCTACTGTGTATACATTATTATTAATAAGGTATTATATTATTACTGTATATACATTACTAATAAGGTTTTACAATATTACTGCGTATACATTATTAATAAGGTACACAGGTAGAGATGTATTACCACAGATGATAAAACTTTCATTCTTTATTAATTGCATTCATTATTTATTTAAAAAAAATAATGCTCTTGTATATGACCTTGGAGAGTTTCAGTGCAGTGGACAAGAATTTTTTTTTTTTTTTTTTGATTTAAAAAAAGGAAGTAAACATAGAAATATTGGAGAACTTTTATAAAATACGAAATTTAAATATGACGTCAATCGATATAATAATGATGATAATACGTCACTCATAAGCGAAAAAATATATTTGAATAATTCATTTCATGAAGAAAAAATTATGTCAATGATTTCAGTTTCGGTTTTAATGACAAAGAGCAAATCATTTTATTAGATTAATTTTTTAAAATTTTTTAATAAACCGAACCAAAGCAACAATTAAAAATATTTTAATTGCAGACAAATTAAGGAGGCACAACTTTTTCAGTTTCTAATATGTAATTATTTCTAACTTTCACAATTTCAAGCAATGGCAACAGTTTTATATTATTTATCAATTTTCTTCCTTCAGCACGTTTTAAACATGAATTTAATAAATAAATAAAATATTCAAATTATGCTAAGTAATATGCCAACTACAGATTATTAATTATTTTAGAAATGAATACAATTACGATTTTTGAATGAGTGAGAATTATAATTATTCCTTCACACTTATTTATTTATTTATTTATTGTTAAAGATGTCTTTAAGCATTTTTTAAATCAATTTTTTTTAACAAAAAAAATGTTAACTCATTTTTTAAAATATAAATCATACATTTTTAAGCGCTAAGAAAAAAAATCAATAAATAAAATTGTTTGCTATATATTCAATGCGTATATTAATTAAAAAACTTCAGTTATTGCAATTAGCACATTTTTACATTCTATTGTTTGAAAATATTGTGCTTACTAATAATATTTTACAAACTCTTCATGCTGAATTATAACTTTTATTTCGTCTTTTTTAAAAAAATGTTTTCGTTGCTTTGTGTTACATAAGCGACTTTCGAATTAGCTAAGAATTTTAAATAATTCAAAATTATCTTGGAATAAAGTTATGAAAGGGCAAATGCAAAAAAAAAAAAAAAAAAAAAAAAAAAGATGGGTAGAGCTGTTTTAAAAATGAAAATGTGAATATAAATAGAGTTGTCAACTTACCCACTCGTGTTTTATCTGATATGAGCAGCTGTTTAACTCTCGTGCTTTTGGATAATTTATTATTGTTTCTAAAAATAATCTTCTTTAGTATTTTTATTTTCTCCAACACGCATTCATGTAAGATTGCTTTTATACGGGTGGTCTTTCTTTATTGATTTGATTATATAAATATATTTTTTAAACTTCATAACAAATATTGGTACTTTTCCGTTAGCCGGACGCCAGTGGAAAATCGCCAAATAACTTAGAATTCCGCCAAATTTCGTTGGATCCCGGTTAACGAAAAAATACCCAAATGCCCTATCTAAATATGTATTTAGAAGTATTATCAGATAATCGAGTGGTTATAAGGGTACTGTGGGTGAAAAAGAAATGAATTTATATTGAAATGGAATCTTTTGTATTTTGAAAAATATATGAAAAATATCAATTGTGTTCAATTGGATATTAATGAATAACTTCAAATCACCTTCGTTTTTACGATATCTTAATGTCACTGTATTTTTGTTTGTTTGTTGTTGCTTTTGCCTTTTCCATTTTATTAAAACGTTGAATTAGTGGGATTAAATTATTTTTGCATATGGGACGACCATGCACTAAGACGATAAGAACAATACACCATTGTTTCAGTTGAAATAGGAATAAAAAAAATCTGTTATACTGAAAGATGTTTTCTTTTTTTTCCAAGTATAATTGCCGATGGAATTGAAATTTTATACTATTAAGAAATAAAAATTTGATATATGCGAAAGAAAATTAAACGATGAAACTAACTTTTAATTTTCTTTAAATTAACCTTCTTAATTAACTAAATCTGTGCCTTAATTTCTTGGGTTGCCGCTAACCATAATCAGTGTATTTGAAATATAAACGGAATGAAGTAAGACTTTTTTCATCATATGGATTTAAACTTCATTTAGAGTTCAGTCCCTTTGACATTCCCTAATACTCGTGAATAAGGACCACCCATCCACCACCCCCTACTTCACTTGTTCGCACCCCCTCTAGCTTCCAATATAAGGGATCACAGGGGGAAAAATTATTCGATTATAAAAATTATTTGATATTCACTAAAACTTCTTTAATAAAGATTTAAATTTCAATTTTTTTAAATGATGCTTTGTCATGATATTTTTTGTACTTAATTAATAGACAATCTCATCATGTGTATAGTTTTTTAATTTTGAAACCAAGCGAACAATTAACATTATATTTTAATGGGATAAAGTTCTCTGAGAACCCTAGAAATGATATAGCTCACAATGAGAAAAATTATTTGTGAACTTATACCTTAACAACTAAAGAAACCAAGAGGTAAAATTAATAAATAAAATAAATGTTTGAATGTTTTATTAAACATAAAAAATACGCTTCTTGACATTGTAATAATTATTCATTTGATAAATTTCATAAGCATTTGTCGGCTAAGATCAAAGAATATATCGTTGATCAACTAAAGCTGAATGAAGCTGGATGTTAGAAACCAGATGATTCTCATGACAGATTAAATTTATTGACTTTGCCAAACTTTCTTAATTAGGTAAAGTTTATATCGTAACATGCACTCAGATAAAGATTGATTGATCGATTTTTATGAATTAAACTTTGACTTCAAGACTACCCTTTATTTTAGGATCGATATAATTTGTCTCTCTCAATATCACATTCAAAATATACTAAACCAACAATTTCTATTCTTATAACAATGTTGCTCGTAACATTCGATTGGATTTTTAATAAATACTCTGAATCGCGGTCAGTTGGTGGGGACGATGTCTGAGTCGACATTCCCATCAAATTTCATTATACCAAAGGGGGAACATTTTGCCCCTGACACCAGATTTTAGACGTTCCTTTAGCAGAAACAGGTTTTGTGTGGAACCCCCGGTTTCGAAGACGACTTTTTGAAATAAACCTGTTGTTACTTATGGCACTTGCCATACTGGACAAGCCCCCCCCGCTGATACAGCAGTAGATTTAAGCCGAATGGAGCGTCTCTTCAAATAGCGCCAACTAGGTCCAAAAGTACGACTTAGCTACACACTCACCACATTTGCTTGGACATCCCCTTTTTACAGGGGGGCACAGTCACACATCTCACGGATAGCACACAGAACAACCATGCTCAAGCCGGCACTCGAACAAGGACTCCCGTTAAAATTTACCTAGCGGCAGTTTTACTTACTCAAAGCGAATATCAATTCTAATCTTAACATGCCAGTATTAAAAATTCACTTCACGTCCACTTCTTAAGTTTTATTAAGTTTCTATAAATAATAATAATATAAAAAATACTGAATTAATTGTGAACATTTTTCAAACACAATTGAGCAAGTTCCTTTCTTTTTCATTAAGTTTTCTTTGTTATTACAGTATTTGTAAACACGGCCAAAATAATCATGTATCATAATAGGTTGTTGTTGATGATGATGTCGTGTCCGCTTTTTCCCAAGGAAAGAGGGGTGCAGTAGCTTCTGTGGAGGAAGACCCCTGATCAGCCGAAAGCAGTAGTTCACAATAGGTTAACATATAATAATAGGTACGTTTCCCCGAAGTTATTAAAATAAAAAAATAGCCAGAAATAAAACAATAAATAAGTTGATCAGTTCAGTAGATGTGAGCAGCTCATTTCCAATTATCACAAAGTGCCTAAGCCAGAAAATGTTTAATATAACTTAAATACATTAAGAACCAACTTATTGAGCTTCTTAACACAGTCTTACAGAACGAGAACAGGTTTGCATTTTATTATTTCCGCAAAAGAGAAACGCAAATGATTCCCATAAGGGCAAATAAACTTCAGAATCTTCTTTCTAACCTTTCTCCCATCTGACGGTTAATTCATACCACTCATTCTCACGGGAGCCATCCATTAACGAACATCCTTGGAGAAATTTCATTTGAAAAGACGAAGACGCATCGCTTTTTTTTGTTGTTTATTTCATTCCACGAAAGTCTAGTGGAACGCTTTTTGGTGGTCCAATCCCTCTGGGTGTGAGTCATTACACAGCCCACAAGACAGAGAGGCAGGGAGATAAAGAAAACGCAGCGCCAGAGAGAAATGGCAAGGAATAACATTCCACTCGCGTTATTGGATTCGAGTCTAATCCAATTCGATTATCCGAGAAGAAAATGGAATGCCTGGGAAGTGTCCCTCCACCCCTAATAGTCGTCTGCCAGCAACACCTGGGACTGGAAACAATTTTGAAATCGAAAAGGGAGTTAGGACTCCCCCCTCACCTCCAGGAGTTCGATACCTAATAACGAGCGGATAGTATCGATCCTTTTCCTCAAGAACGATCTTTCGATGGGTCTAAAGAAAGAGTATTAGATGACCTCGGGAATTCGGGGGGCCTTGCCAATATCTAAAATAGATTTCAGCTTTAGAAATCTATTGAAAGTTTTTTGGCAAGATTTGGCCTCCGGATTTCACTCCGAAGGTGGCTTTCCTTCATTTAGGAAACAATTGAATTCCGTTTTTTTTTTTTTTTTTTTTTTTTTTTTTGTTCTTTAAATAGAAATCGAGACTCCAATTGCAGGACATTGTTTTCAGTCTAATGTATTTTCTTTTTATATTCCAACTAACTGTCTTTGGCTACCAACTAATTCGAAGAAAACACTTCTTTGATTTAATTTCAATTAAATTACTTACGCATAACTTGGATGTTCATGATTCCTTCAACGAAATAATTTTCAGTGCCAAATTTGGAGACATTACAATGGTTTTATTTTCATTACCTTACATCAGAACTTTTTATTGTTTATCTTCTTAATGGATTTGAGTCTTATGATATCACAATACCATAAAAACTTAAGTGTTTGAAAAAAATACTTCAAGTTCTATTTTTTATGGAATATAATTTCGATATCTGATTTCTCATACAGATAATAAACAAAATATTTATTTCTTTGTTGCAACAAAGAAATAAAATCAGGCAATGAGATATTTAATAATACATATTTTTCATTTAAAATTCATTGTAACAATGAAATACAAAAATAAAAATTCTCAAAAAAATTATATCACACCTAAATTTGCATTATACAAATATCTTTTTAAAAATCTTTAAAATGTTTTTTTTTTTACGATAATCACTGAGAACAGCTAAAATCTTGCCTCATGTTTAATTAATTAAAACTTCAAAAAAAAAAAAAACGTCTCGAATTACACATTTCCGTGTTCCAAATATATCATTGGCTAATTTAGTAACTCTAAATCAAACACTATATAAAGTCATCTTGATCACTTTATAGAGACAACAGACGTTCTACTTCATTATTAAAAAAGATATATGTAACAAAGAAAGAGAATGTACATGGTGACCATAAAATAACTCTTATCTATTCGGAGATATCCACAGAAAAAAAAAAAACTAATGAATGTAGTAAGATCAAATGTATTGCACTTATGCTACGAGGAAATTAATTTTATCCATAGAAAGCATTCTTTGATTTAAATGGAAAAGACATAGTGCTCTTTAACAATATATTTTCTTCTTCTTTATATGGTTTTGCAGCTCAATTTTTTCTTCAAATCAAAATTTCTTTGAACAGCCGTAGCAAGAAAACAGAAACAGAAAAAAAAAAGGTGATAAAATATATTTCATTATTCCTGCATCAATATGCAGGAATTTTGAAATATATTTTAGAAAGAAACTTGTTGATATCATTCTTTGGGTCGATCTATGACATGAGTCATTTAGGGAAAGTGAAGTCACCACAACTCAGAAATAAAAGTGAAGTCTGAGTTTGTGTGAGTAAGAAAATAATTATAATTAGAACGTGAAAAAATTGAAATTATTAGACACATATATTAGAATATATTGAAATTATTAGACAAATTATTAGACACATATACATACAGATACTAATAAAAGTCACCCACAATATACAATTTGGCGTCATGGAAATAAATGGATTATTCAGGATCTTATTAATGATGGAGTGATTTTAAATAAACATACAAAAATAAATGACATGATATGGAAATGACATTAAATAAATCATTAATAATAATTATTAAAATACTCTGATTTCTCTGAAACATTTCTAATTTCTGTATTTTTTTTTCACTTTTAAAAAATTTCTTTTATGCTTATATCATTGTTTTGACAACTTCATTATTACTGAATTTTTTCTCCCCTTTTTCGAGCAGAAGTTATCTCCTTCAAACCTTTCTTAAATTTGAGTTCATTTCATTCGTTAGTTTCGATTGCAAATCTTTTTAAACAGGGAGAGCCATTTATTGCCTCGATATATTATAATAGTGTTCAAAAATTCTACTTGATTTTGCTGAATTTTCCATGATGTGAACCTCTCTGATCTTTCAAAATTTTATTGTGAGCATGATATCTAGAAGAATGAAATTGGCACCTACATTAATCATCAGAAATGTAATTGCATAAATTTCTGGATAAAATGCATTACTGGATGAACCACTTAAAAATTGGTAGTTCCGGATTCGAATTCCGGTTCGGGCATGGTTCTTCTTCTGTGTGCTATCTGTGAGATGTGTGACTGTGCCCCCCTGTAAAAAGGAGCTGTGCAAGCGGCTGTGATGAGTGTTTTAGCTAAGTCGCACTCTTGGCCCTAGTTGGCGCTACTTCAAAAACAAGAGATGCTCCTTTCGGCTTAAATCTGTTGCTGTATCAGCGGGAGGCTTGTCCATAGCAACAACAACAAGTGCCATCAAGTCCAAGTGCCTTAAGTAACAACAACAACCACTTATAAATATGCCTATTCATTTGAGGGCGAACAGCTGTACAGCAAATTAGATACTCAAATTAACTTCTGTGATGGTATCAAAATTTGGATTAAATATATCAACGAAAATTTTTATTTTTAATTAATTAAATCAAGTTAGTGGGACAATGTATGTGATGGGTAATATTTTCAGATGTGCACAAATATATATTTGCTAGCACAAAACAAGGAGAGTCAGCTTTTAGGAGGCATCAAAGAATTCTGGTATAGCAAATTCCTTTAATCGAAAATAAGAAGGTAGATTTACTGAAGATTTTCAATAAATTTCAGTCATTAAAACAGATTTTCGATATTACTAATTAGATGTATTTTTTCAAAGATGAAAAATTTCTATTTTTTTATAGCCGACGAAAAAACGAATTCATCCATTTTTAAATAAATTCGAACATACATAAGCATCGCAATAATCAATAATATTGTCAGGTCAATTTTAATTTGCCCTGAATGCTGTTTCACCGCAGTTTTAACTAATAACATTAAAACCGAAAATTGTATTGTGTACAAAATATGCCAGTTATTATAAATAATTATTTCAGTTTGTAAATATTAGATATATCTATTTAAAAAATGTAATGAAAAGTAATTTTTTAAAAACTTTCTTTAAACTAAGCAATAAGATTAATCAGTGTAAGATAAAACTGTCAGTTGTATTTACTAGTACATGACATTGTGCAAAATGAATTCTTGCCAGAATTAGTTGTTTGTATTATTGAACTTCAAACTCAGAAACTTTGAAAGAAAATTCAAAGGAAAAAGAGTCATAGTAATGTATTTTTATTTCTTTATTATAATTAGTTGTTCTGTAGCAAATAGTACTTACAAATTATATTATTCGATTTTCTACTACTATGCTTTCATAAACAAGATTTCTAAAAAAAAAAAAAATGGAAATTAGGATGCTTTTTTTTTCAATTAATTTTATTTCAACCATTGCCATTAGAAATAGGATCATAGAAACAATAATTTGTAAGAAGCTCTCAATCATAAGACTTCCATCTTGTCGATATCTGCTTATAATGATTTCAACAGCAGCAGACAAATTGAGACAATAATTTCGATTCTATCAACAGCAATTCTTTGTCAAGATTTTAGAAGGTTTCATTTCATTATTTGATTAATTTTTCCATTCATGATAAAATTAATCTAAATTTGTTCCATTTAACAAAGCAAAGTCACTATGAAAGAAACTCAAGTGTACATCATACACTTCAGTTACCTGAAAGTTCTTCGACTACTTTTATTGACTTGACCTCACCACAGTAGCACGATTCTGTGAAAACGAAATTTTGCCCTTAAATCAATATATGTGTTTGTATGAATTCACTTATATTTTTAAAAGCAATTTCATATTTCTTTATATCGTGAACTGTTGCGTCCTTGTTCTCAAAAATAACAAATGGCTTGCCTGAAAATTAGAGCTGTAGAATTCAAGCACTTCAAAGCATGATTCAAATGCTCCTTAATACAAAGTAAAATTTTGAAAGACATTGAAATTTCTTCTTCCAATACAGGGCCTGATTTAGCTTAGTTAGGGCACAGGGCAAAAACTTCTTTCGGGCCCCCTCTGCTTCACTACTTTAGTAATAAAAAACATTCATTAAAGAAGTAAAGGTAAAATAAAATTTCTATTCGATTTCGGGCATCATATTTATGTGGGGGACCGAGGCAACTGCCCCGTACGCCGCTGCCTTAGTCAGGACCTGTTACAATATCTTTCACAAGTCTTATAAGTAGTAATATATGAAACTTTCATTTTACAGTGTAATTAAGTGCAACATTGGATACGATGCCTCTTTTCTTTCTTTTTTTAAAAATCCTTTTTGCGAAGGCATTTCCATTCATAATGACAAAGCAAAAAAAAAAAAAAAAAAAGAATCCGTGTGTGGTCTTTCACATGCATTTCACATTCATGTAGATATTTGGGGAAGTGGAATGCCAGCTCAGAAATCAACGTCGTCATCTGATTGGGGTTCAAAATAACCAGGTCTGTCCCGATTAGTCTTAGCTTCGAAACTGGAGATTAATATGACTAACCAAACAAATAAGGCGACTGAAGTGCTGCAGTAGGAACTTTTAACTTAAAATTTCGAATCAAAGAAAAAAATGAAAAAAAAAATTCTATATTGCAACAAAAAAATAACAAACAATGAACTCAACAACAAATTATATTTAATAACTTACCTATTTTAATTTATTATTACAATATTCCACTTTTAAGAACGTATACCTCCTCCCCCCATTCAAATGAGAATTTATAGAACTTTTGGTATTTATGAATTATATTTTTATAATGATATAACATTTCTCAAATAATGTTATATTATTTCTACATAATATTATAAGTTATAAATCAATATAAAAATTATTTAGCATATAATTTTTATACTGATTTATAACATTTAGAAAATGAAATCTGATGGTTCTTGAATGAATATTCGAAATAAATGCAAATAAAGTCTTGAGTAATTTCTAAAATAAAGATATCTTTTCATATTATATGCTAAATAGATTTATGGTTAGGACACCAAAATTTATTTAAAATCACTTTTCTCTTATCTTTTTTATGGCAACAATTTTGTATCTCTTACTGTATTTATTCTAAAGTAGCGTGTAAAGCCTCATATTTTGTCAATATATTTAGATAAATCAGTAGAAAAAATAAATACGGGGAAGTATAAATTTTATTGACTCAATAATATAAATTATAAAAAATTAATTTTTAAACTAAAAGTTACTGTTGTTTATATAATTTAATTTGAGTTAATATTAAAATTGAATCAATAACAAAAAATTATGGTAAATCAGTATTTTAATACAATATGCTACATACGTATATCCTTGGAGATGTAACAGAATAATAAAATTTTACAGGATAAAGTCTTACGTTAGGAGTTACGATTTCTCAAATATTTAAACATTGTTCATTACATGTAGTGAATCAATTTTAAAAAAAAATATCCATCGTTATGTGATAATGACAAAAATATCAAACATATAATGTAATTTACTATTATTTAAAATAATTATATACTACATACAATCTTTAATGTTTTCAGTTATCTTATAATATCTTAATTAAAGACTAAAACCACGCAACTATAATCATTTGTGATTAGAAAAATTATGATTCTGCAAATTCATAGTAATTTATATAATTCTTATAGTATATTTATGATCACAAAAAAAGTAAAACACATAAAGTTTTAAAAATTAAATATGTTAACATGCTTTTTTCATTGTATTGATAGTGCATCTCGTGTTTTTTTTTTTTTTTTTGGAAGTAAAAAATTAACTCAATAACGAAAAAAAAATATTGAAAGTGTGTCACATAGATTTTGAAATTTTGTGTCTCATAAGATTTTTTGAACTGATAAGCAAAAATAATAAATTCTGGACCTAAAGGTTTTTGAAGAAAACTCAACAATGTTTCAGTATAGAAGTCAGAAGGAATTCATAGTTATAATATTTAATTACACCAAGCATTTTGAACTACGGGTCACTTACTAAGATATTGAGACTACAAATAATTCTAATACAATCTATCTCTTTCAATTTTTCTGAAAGCTGTAAACTATAACTATGTTACTCTTTCATTCTCTATTCTATCAAATCTTATCTCTTTGATTAGATGTTTGCAATTTATCGATTCAATCAAGAGCCTATACACCTATTTGAGGAATAAATGAAATTTTAGAATAAAATAGCTTATAAGTGTCTAAAATTTCTTCTATTTTAGCTTATAAGATGCAACAATTCGATGAACATCCCATGATGTACGACTACTACAGCTCATGAGAACATCAGTTAAAGAACTAAGCACATCATCTTGAATTAAATGAACCAATTAAAATTTGCATTTCTTAATAAAATTTCCTTTTATACATTCTGAATTTACACTTCACAAATTCGGAATTAGCTTAAAAATTTTAAGATCTAAATGGAGATTTATTCATTTATTTGAATTCATTGATAAAGTATAAGGTTTTAAATGCCACTTTAGAATAAATACAGTAAGAGACACAAAATTGTATCCATCAATATAGCGAAACAATTTCAGAAGCTATGATTTGCAACAAAAGTAATAGTCTTTTATTGTTATAATCTTATATAAAAAAAAGATGTAGTTATCTTCGGAAAACCGACCTCCAAATAGCAATTTTCACTGTTCCTTTACCCGCTCTGCCAGAGAAGCAATAGCAGTCCCGAGTGTGTCCCTTCCCCGTTGCGGCGTCCATCGAAGATTTATCGCGCAACTTGAAATATAGCAGGGGATGCGCAAGTCTCCCAGCCCTAACTCGTTTATTTCCGCGGAATTCCATCTTCCTTAAGTATCCCGACATTTACCTGAAGAGGATGTTGGCGTATGTCTTCATCTGCGCCCGATCCCCCCTGCAGAGCAGGGCCATTTGCAACACTTACCGAAATGAAGTTGTGGGCTCTCATTGCGATGCAGCAGTGGCAGAAAAAGAAACCGGAAGAAACGAGGAAAAAATACTTGTTCGACGGAGTCAGGAAGGCATTTTGCTTAGAGATCTCGAGGTGAACATGGTTGGGTAACTTTTCGGGACGAAAGAAATTGGTTGGTTAGTTTCAGTGGCAGATTTAATAAAATTGCATACTGTGAATTAAAAATAGTTTGCTATTACTGGAGAAAATGAATATGTTCAATAGACAAATATTTTTCTTTATTTTCTTCAATGTTTCAAAGAAATATATATCTATACTACTATTATAAATGTCAAAGTTTGGCTGGATGGATGATGAAAGTCAATCATACCAGAACAGCTGAACAAAATTAGATGAAATTTAGTATGGAGACAGATCAGAGTCATACAAAATGACAAACAGGACACAGGTTTGGAACCAAAGAATATATCCATACTTGACTCTATATATAGTAATTCACACCAAACATAAACACCAAGAAGTAAATTATGTATGATTACTAGGTTTAAATATATATACAAAAGAGATTGAGATATTAAAAGTATTGCAAAATTATAAATGTGAAAGTTTGGACGGATGGATGATGTAATCAATCACGCCAGAACAGTTGGAGAAATTAGTTGAAATTTAGTACGGAGACAGATCTAAGTCTAAAATCGGACATAGGCTACTATTTATTCCGGTTAATTGTGTGGTTATTTTTTTTGTCATCAAGAGCTTGAGATATTAAAAGTATTGCAAAGAGCTTGAGCTATTAAAAGTATTGCAAAATCTATACTACTACTATAAATGTGAAAGTTTGGACGAATGGATGATGTAATCAATCACGCCAGAACAGCTGAACGAAATTAGATGAAATTTAGTATAGACAGATCAGAGTCTAGAATAGGATATAGACTACTATTTATTCGGATTAATTGAGTGTTTAACTTTTTATTAATTAAAAACTGACTTTCTCGCCAAGAATCTTCATTTCCCCTTCGCCAAATGAGTAAAACTTCAGTGTCGCACATAACTCGAGAATGGCTCGATCATTTCGGCTATTTTTTAAAAAATTAAAAAGAAATTCTCTAAGACACGAGAAAAGCTCCTATAGAAAGAAAAAAACCCGGAAAAATTGCGGTGAAAATAGTAAAAACGACACTATTCTTACTCCCCCACCAAAAATCTTCACTTCCCCACCGCCAAATGAGACTTCAGTGTTGCGCAAAACTCGAGAATAGCTCAGCCAATTCGGCTATTTTTTAAAAAATTAAAAAAAAATCCCTAATACACGAGGAAGGCTCTTATAGAGGGGAAAAAAACGGAAGAATTGCGATGAAAAAAGTAAAAACGACACTTTTCTTACTCCTCCACCAAAAATGTTCATTTCCCCACCGCCAAATGAGTAATATCACAGTTTGTTTTTTTCCCCCACGCTAACAAGGTTAGGCTTAACGCGTTTTCGACCGGTTATTTCAAACGATTCTGTTTATTTTCTTAGTATTTGATGCATTTAAAATTAAACATTGTTAATCAATTTCTCAGATTCATTTTGCAGTACTCCCTATTAGATAGTGATATTTTAACAATAGAAATGCTGTTGTAGTTTTTCTGTTGTAGTTAAGAGGAATTGATTTCCATTGACATATCTTGTACGCCTATACAATTGCAAACAGTGGGAGCTGTTTAAGTTCCTTTTCGTTCTGGATCTTAAGTTAGACTGAAAATAAACAGAGGGTTAAGTCAGATATTCATCAAATATGATACAATGCCAAGTAAAACACGAATTTATGCGATCCCGAAATGAAATTTTATCATATCCGCAATTGATAAATTATCCTTTATGAAATAACTAGTTTTTTCTCTTGATTTCGCTCGCGTGGAAATTTTGATGTTTATGTGTGAGAGATGATGCCAATTGCGTGAATTTTCTACGCCAGTGAGGTAACGCAATACAGATTAGTAATTTTTAATTTTCTTAATTATGTCTTATTTTAATTGAAAAGTACACTCTATAACAAATAAAAAGTCGACGCACCAAGAAGCAGTCATCCGATTGAATGAAATTTCGTAGGCGTGAGTGTTTTGACAAGATATGCAAATGATTAAATTTCGGTGTCCAATGAACGAATAGTTTGATCTCCAGCGCATCGGAACTTCGCATCCAGCAGATGTATAAAAGGAGCCCTTCTTCAACGATTGTTACCTTATATTAATTGTTACCTTGCGATTCAGATTACCTTATAACAACTTAAAAAATACCTCGCCGCAGGGCTCGTACTCATAATGAGCAACTGTTAGAGTTTGACAAAAGATCGTATCATTGGATTGAAAGAGGCCGATTGGACAAAAAGGGGAATCACTCGTCATTTGAGTTGAAGCGATGTGGCGATTCGAAGATACTGGGAAGGATGGGTGGAAAATGGCAGAGTTCAGCATCAGGATGGTATTGATCGACTTAGGGCCATAACAAATCGTGAGGACACAGTGATTGTCCGATCAGCTGTCACAGAGCCTTCTTAATCTCTATCAACCATCAGACGTTCAACCCAAATACCAGTGCCCATCATGACCATTCACAGACGGTTGATATAGCGAAATCTACGCTCGCGCTGACCGTTACACCACCTGCCACTCACGCCTGCACACTGCTGAGCCAGATTACAGTGGTGCATGGCTCGATCAGGCTGGAATGATGCCGACTGGGGATGTATAGTCTTTAGCTACGAATCCCGCATCCAACTGTGCCCTGACGACAATCGAAGACGTGTTTGGAGACACCCAGGACAGAGGGGGGGGGGGATCCTGGTTTCACTATTGCATGCCACACCGGCCCTCAACAAAGGCACTGTGGTCTGGGGTGCCATTTCCTTTGATAGCCGGACCCCTTTGGTCGTCATTGGCGATACAGTTATTGCACAGCGGTACGTTGACGACATTCTAAGACCTATTTTGCTACCGTTTCTTTTGCAGTATCCTCGGCTGGTTTTTCAGCAGGACAATGCCACACCACATACGGCACGTGCTGCTATGAACTGTCTGAAAGCTTTTCAAACACTTCTTTGGCCTGCCAGATGGCCAGATATTTCTCCCATCGAGCATATCTGGGAAATGATGGGAAAGCGATTGCATCTACCAAGGAATGTTGATTCTCTCGTTCGACAATTGGAGCGAATTTGGCAGAAAATACCGCAGGAGACCATCAGGAAGCTTTATCGGTCAATGCCATGCCGTGTGGCAGCTTGAATCTAGGCTAGAGGCGGGTCAACATTTTATTGAATTTGTTACTGTAACTCTCAAATAAACTATTCAATTGCTCTGAGATTTTAATAATTTGCTATTCTGTACATAGTCTTCCGATCAACCAATTTTTGTCTCAATCGGATAACTCCTTCTTGGTGCGTCCATTTTTTTTTGTTATAGAGTGTGCTTCTGAATGAATCCGAAAGATTGATTAGTTAACAAAGTTTAATTTTAAATGCATCCAACAATAAGAAAATAAACAGAAACATTTGTAATAATCGGTTGAAAACACGTTAAGCCTAACTTCACTAGCGTCTGAAAAAAAAAACACAGATGTATTACTCATTTGGAAGAGGGGAAATGAAAATTTTTGTAGGGAAAGTTAGTTTTTAATCAATAAAAAAATAACCACTCAATTAACCAGAATAAATAGTGACCTACGTCCTATTTTCGATTTGTCTCTGTTCTAAATTTCAACTAATTTCTCCAGCAGTTCTGGCGTGATTGATTACATCATCCATCCGTCCACATTTATAATAGTAGTATAGATTTTGCAATACTTTTAATAGCTCAAGCTCTCGATAATAGAAAAAAAAATAAGCACTCAATTAACCGGAATAAATAGTAGCCCATGTCCTATTTTAAACTTAGATCTGTCTCTGTGCTAAGGATCCAGCTGTTCTGGAGAGATAGATTACATCATCCTTCCGTCCAAACTTTCACATTTATAATTTTGCAATACTTTTAATATCTCAATTTCTTTTGTATATATATTTAAACATAGTAATCATACATAATTTACTTTTCGGTGTTTATGTTTGGTATGAATTACTATATATAAAGTCAAGCATATATATTTTTTGTTCTAATCCTGTGTCATGTTTGTATTCTTGTATTAAATTTCAAGCAACTAAATATATGAATACTGATGTTTGTAGATAACCTTATTATGCAATTAAGAATTACTTCTCTTCCTTTGCCTATAATATATTTCTAGCAACGTGAAAGAAATTGTATATACTTAAATGAAAGAATAAAATCCATTATAATATTGCGCAATATTGATACCATCTATCGTAAATGAAAAACTATGAGCTTCATTTGAAAACACTATCAGCAATGATCCAGTGATAAAATGATTCTTTCCAAAATGGAAAACTTAAACTCACTTCGAGTTTATTAGAGGACCTTCACACCGAATCAAAGCAAATATCAACAGAGCAGTTTTCATCAAGCTCTTCTTATCTGTCTTCTTAATTTCGGCCATAACCCTGTCAGAGATAGCCCTCCAGTGTCTCTTTTAAACACTTTAGGAGAAGGTTTGTTTATTTGCGTAGGCTATTGACCGAACAGTCCCCATTGTTCCAAAACGTGGCAGATGAGTTTATAAATATGTTGACGCGGCTATCACTCCGATGAAGTGTAAATGAGCGGCTGGACAATTAAGAGAAGACCCTTGTCTCCAATAAAACGGAAGCGATGCGCCGGTACCTGAAGTTGGGCTGATTAAGGGTGATTTACGAACGTCAAAAAGAGGTCTCATCCACTTCTCGCCTTTATCTCGGGAGCTGTCAATATTGCGTTACGTTGGAGCAATGGTCACAAAGCAAAATTGTGTTTTTGGCGGGAAGGGGCTGATAAGAAATTACATCATTAAAATTTAGATCTACCATTAGTGATGGTCCCCGTTTCAGTAACAAGCTTCTTGAAATAATAAAAATAAAGTATTGGCATCTTCAAATATTCAACTTTATCATCTGAATTTTAAAATATCATGTTCGTTATCTGTTCGCAAAGACGATAGCTCTAAAACGATGCTGGTTAGAAGGACGAAATTCGACATGTTGTATCAGAACCAGAATTGTATACCTCTGCCAAATTTCGGAAGAAAAAAAAAGATATATGTCTAAAGTTGTTAATTTGTCTACCTGTCAAGAATTTCTAAAAAAAGAATTAAACATATGCGTGTATTTATTTGTCTATCTGTCAAGAATTTCTAAAAAGGAATTCAACATATGTATGTATTTATATGGAATTCTAAACCTTTTGAGATAGACAAATTAACAACGTTAATTTATACAACGTTTGATGTCACGACTATATTAACGCATATAGTCTTTACATCAAAATTATAGCTCTATATGAAATTTTGGATGATGTCTATTGCCAGAGATATTTACTTGTTTCTCCACTTATAAGTGAACTCAACCATCAGGTGTGGTCTTCCCCAAACTTTCTCGCACCAGCGTTATCCCAAAAAAGGTCTTGAATGTCTTTCGCGCTATGAAATATTAACGTTTTGCCTGAATTTGGCCTTTTTACTGAATCTATCATATGTTGCTTGACGAGTTTTTATAGCAAATAATCTTTTGTGTGCGATTAATAGAATCCAAAAATCGAATCATGTTTTAGAGGTGTTTTCCCAACCGTCTGCAGCAAGATTCGGCAGAAGCTACATTTGTGGTCACAAAATCTCATACTGAATTTTAAATATTTAAATTATTGTGTTTTTTAATTATCGTGATTAAGTATTTCAGAAAGTAAAGACCAGAAAATGATCACTCCTTTGCCTTATTTGTCCTAAATTTTGGTACGTGTTTGCTATATAGATATTAAAACTGTGTAGCGAATTTTTCTCTTTCTC
This sequence comes from Argiope argentata, assembly GCA_026289955.1. Lineage (NCBI taxonomy): Eukaryota > Metazoa > Arthropoda > Arachnida > Araneae > Araneidae > Argiope > Argiope argentata. The sequence goes on from JAOUZG010017314.1 coordinate 6,623,165, forward strand.
TCTATATTTTTTTAATTTTGTCAAATTATATTCGTATATCCGAACAAACAGACTTCTTCTGAACGAATTTTGCTCAGAATTTGATGAAAATATCAACATTTGGCGTAAAAACCATATACCATTCTTACAGCTCAAATAACTTTTGAGTTATCTTTATCACAAAAAGACACATATGCGGATATTATCCAGAAATGTGTTTTTCGAACTCAAGGAAGTCTGAAATATGGTGATTCGTCAAAACTTCCAAGCTCAAACTTTTAGATTATTACAATATTTTCTCTGTACTGCGCATTTCTCTGTATTGTATGTATAAGCGGAAATAAAAACGCAACAAGCCTCATAGCCAAACTTTCGCATATCGATTTCAGACAAAAAAATATAGTTTTGAATCCAATTGTAAACAGCGGGTAGCCCCCCCCCCTCTCAGCTTGTTCGTTTGTTCCAAAATATGAAAACAAGAAATTTAACAGATTACATAATCGAATTTGATCCTGCCACCATCTTTGGTACCGGAAGAACATAAAACTTTGGCAAAAAAAAAGACAATTAAAACCTATTGTTAACTATATTTGCGAATTCCTAAAGTGATTAGAAAAATGACAAATTAAGAAAACTAAATGCAAAGAAAGAAGAAGCTTGCTGTGAAGAAAACTGAAGAGATCTGAACAAGGTTAAAAATTTTGATTATATCAATCTTTTAAAATTGGGATCAGTAGTTCATCATTTCTTTTTTGGTCCATGCTGGCTTGAATGAGACAAAAACTCGCACTTCTTCAAAGATTGAAAACATTGATCTTATACAGATTATCAAAGATTGTTTTAATACAAATTCTAAAAGATTGATCTAATACAAATATTATTAATTTGATGAATATGTTCGAATGCACTGTACAGGGACTTAGATTCGGTTCATCTACGGTTTAAAAATATCAAATTAAGAAAAATAGCTCAAAAACTTAGTAACAAAAAAAGTATTACTTAGTAAAAAAAAAGTAAAGTACAAAAGTATTTGATACTGGGAAGACTGCAGAGGAAAAGATCGTTTGATGGTTGAACATAAGTTATTTTTCAATCATTTGTGAGCGAACTATAGCTGATCACCACTGAATTTGTTCAGTTTGGTTCTTTACCTGCATGAAAAAATTGTATATCTCGATTTCGTATCTTCTAAGCTTTGAAAAGATCGTAGTAGTTTTTTTCTTCCCTGAGCTTTATTTTCGAGCTTTGAAATTTTGATCCTGAAAACATGTTCAGTGTCCCTGGATAAGAAAGTTATTAGTAAGAAGCAGAAGAGGAATTTTGTATAATACAACAAATGAGAAATTCCTTCCAATAAGGGGAATAATTCCACGAACATACCCAAAAATTTATAAAAGTCGTATTTAAAGGGATGGCTTCAATAGGGCGCCAGATCTTTGTCTTGCTTTTCCTCAAATTAGAAGTTTTTGGAAGTGATAAATTTTTTTGTAGAATTTCATTGTTACTAAAGTGACGCTAGACATCATCTAAGAATGAATAATTTTTTTTATACAAAACTAAATTAAATTGGCCTTGAAAGTGTAATTGCAGTATAATTTTAAAAATAAACAATTGTGAGATCATTCTCTATTGCAAAATTGGGTTAAATTTTATATTTATCCAATCAACATTTTTAAAGAGACTATTTGCTGCTTCACATAATGAATATAATGTAATCACTTCATATAATGCTTCGTATATGCAAATTAAAATTAATAATATATTATTATGTATATGTATTATAAATATGTATGTGTAATTAAAAATATGCAATTGTGAAATAATTTTCTATTCGAAAATTGGGTTAAATTTTATATTTATTCAATCATTGAATCACTTTTTATAGACACTATTTGTTGTTTCGTATGTTTGATGTTCATATATGAAGTTGACACTCTCAGTTATAATAATGCAGAATTTATTAAAAATTAAATTTGCACAAATTTAAAATTTAAAAAAGAACATTCAATAAAAAAATTTATACAACAGAAATAAATTGTTATATTTTAATTTTACTTTATCTAATACTTTATGCGACGAAAGGATAACATATTTATTGATTTGACTTCTTTATTGTTCATCACTGACTTTATTATTTATTTATTGACTGATTCAGTTATAATAATTCAGAATTTATTAAAAATTAAATTTATACAAATTTAAAATGAAATTAAGAAAATTCAATAAAATAATTATACAATAGAAAGAAATTGTTATATTTGAACTTTACTTAATCTAATATTTTATGCAATTAATGAATAATAACATTTATTTATTTAGTTTCAGTACATGCCTTCATTATTATTCATCTTTGACTTTCTTATTTATTTATTGACTGATTCAGTCATAATAATGTTTCCGAATTTATTAAAAAATAAATTTATGCAAATTATAAAAAGAAATTTCATTAAAATAATTATACAACAGAAAAAAATTGTTATATTTAAATTTTACTTAATCTAATATTTTACGTGACGAATGAATAATAATATATTTATTTATTTGACTTCATTATTATTCATCATAAAAGAGACGAATCGTATAATGAATAACGCGTGGGTGACTATCTTAATTACATTTAATAAATACACTTATACAGAACATATTTTACTTTTGCTCTGAAAAAGATAAACTGGGATTAATTTTTTTAGACATGCATAAAAAAAATCTTCACGCATGTTTTTCATGCATTTTTTTTCCCTTTATATAAATTTTCCATCATTATTTTACTTCACGTTCGAAAACATAAAATACCCCCATCATACTCACCATAAGTTAATTTGAAGCTCTCATAATTTATGACTTCAGGAGAGAGAAAAAAAATAGAAGGGAAAAGAATGACTGCCCACCCACTCAGGGGATACAAGCCATTTAAATGTTAGTTGAAGATCCTTCCCCTCTTTTCCCCAGAGCAAAAATGACTCATTTGAATCAATATTGATTCATGGGGTATCAGTGCAACACTTGTCGCAGCTCATCCCTGACACATTCTGTGTGCGTATGGATAGGATTCGCTGCACCTTTTGAGCGAAAACGGTTCTTTGTTATCAGTGCATTAATAACGATAACAACAGCACTCCTCATTCGAACTCTATCAGCAAATGGAGAGATGCGTGAATTTGGATGCGCAAACTCATTTTTTAAAAAGGGTTCACTAGAATTAGGAAATGTGAGGGGAGGCGGTTTCTTGTCTTATCTACATAAATTACAACCACCCTCTTCCTTTCACAAAGTAAGGTGCTGCTTAAGTAATAATTTTTTAAGTTAAAAAAAAATAACTTTTTTAATGGTTATGTATTATTGCTTCCGTAATTTTAATAAATTAGATATATGTAAGAAATTTATGGGTAAAAAAGTATTAAAATATTTTTTAAGGGGATGTAGAGCAAAAGAAGAAATATTACCTAAAAAATTATGATATCAACAGAAATTTAATTATTTTCTTTGCGAAGATCAATTATTCTGCCTCATTTCAGTACCATCTTCTTTGGATTTAGGAATAAAAGAAAATGGGTAAGAATATAATAAAAGATTTCAACGATTTATGTATTTTTTAATCAGTATATTCGAGATATAGCATTGAAAATTAACAAATTAGGATAAACAATTCCCCACTTAAACCCTTTTTTGATTGGGAAAGAATTCAACAATCTCATCTATTCAGATTATAAGAAAGAAAGGGCTTTTAAAAAATTATGATATTAATAGCAAATTTTATTATTTTCTTTGGAAAGATTTGCTTTACTTCAGCAACATCTTAAACCAATTCATTGTATTTGTGGAGCTAGCTGCCTAGCCAGATAACATCTAAGATATCGAAGTCGAACTTTTGTATAGTGGTCATGTCACTCGTCTAGTGGTCCTAGCGTCGCAGGTTCGAATCACGACAGTCATCCACTACATTGGTGACCTTGACAACTCAACCTTCTGCGACAATCTATCCGAAGCAAACACAAGGAAAGTCGTCAGACTCACTTGACGCAAGCAAGCAAAGCAAAGTTGTCATTTGACGCAAGCTAGCAGCAACTTGCCATAACGCTTGGCGCTATAAAAAAATCGTTCGTCCTTCCGCCGACTCACTAGTGTGTGTGGGGGGGGGGAGAGTACTGTGGCGTTAGCTTCATAAGCCAGATAACATCTACGATATCGAAGTCAACTTTTGTATTATGGGCCATATTACTCGGCTACCGGCCCTAGCGTCGCATGTTCGTATCGCGACCTTCATTCGGTACATATTTCAGTATTAAATGTAACTGTGTAGTAAAATATCAGTTAGTCAACCTTTTCAAATACATTGTAATCAATATAGTCGGGATATAGCATTTAGACTTAAACAATCAGTCTAAAGGTTAAATCTTTTCCGATAGCGAAACAATTCAACAGTCCTATCTATTTATATACTTCTTTAAAATCCGATCTTGTTATTATCGTGATTATAAAATAGGACAAACAACCTGAAATATGAATTAGTAAATTATTTAAATGGTTTTTATTCATTGCTCCTCTTCTTAATATTTATCGATCTCTATATTAAAAAAAAAAAAGAAAAATGACAAAGAATATAGGAAGAGAAAGGACAACCCCGATACCGTTCTTGGAGTCAGGGTGAATTTTCTATCCTTTGTTTTATGGTAAAGTGTTAGTGTTAATTTGGGGAAAAAAACTAATATATACATTTTTAGTCAATATATATATTTGATTTTTATGGAAGAATCTCTCTCAAGACGGAATGAAATATTGCAGAATATGTGATAATTTCTTATCTAAAACAGGAAAATTAACCCGTTTCTATATTATCAAAACAATATGCATTCTGCTACAAATTTTAAAAGAAGATCAGAAGAGCGGCACAATGTCTAATATATACTATCTTCAAAATTACACCAACGTTCGTCACATCGTCACTTATAGCCCAGATGAATTATTTTAATTTGTAAAGCGCCTGTCGACATAGAGCTTTTGACTCCTTTTTGAATTTAAAATGTTTCATCGCTTAAGCCAGCTCCATGCCATGCTCAATTAATTCTATAATTAATTGAGCATGAAAGGGAAGAAATTAACTTGGCTCATATTAAGAAAACTTTTATTAAGGAATAAAGATAAGGTCTTAAATTGCTTTTCCTTATTACTCTGAAAAATCTGATATTAAAATAGTTTTTCTGAGACCTTTTATAATAAGACATATTGATTCAAATAATATAATACGTGTTTAAATTCAAATCATAAAAATAAACCGTATGGTACCAAAAAAAATATTTTCTTTCAAATAATTTTTTTATTCATATCTGCTTCATGGAAAGTGAAAACTCTACTATACTTGCCTAGGAATTAACTAATAATATTCTAGACTACTTTTTTTATGTAAATAAGTGGCAGCATAATGTTTTTGAAAACAAGCTTAGGTGTTTTAAAAAATGAAGATCTGGACAACAAGTTTGAGAATTATTAGTTAGTAACAATAATTAAATTATCAATTAGTAGTAAAAATTGTGAAAACCAGACAGAGGAATAGCGAAGCGAACGAAAAAAGGAGAAAGGGAGAAAAGACTCGTTTTCAATTACGATTTACTTAAATCCTTCTTAATAAATAAATCCTTCTTAAAATAAACAAGGATAAGGTAAACAATGAAACAGCCTACAAATTTTTTGCAAAAAAAAAAAAAAAAAATGTGACATCGCCAAATTTTTTACCTGTTTCTAAATTTTTAAGTGACGATCTATTGTGATAAAATATTTAAAAATTTTGAATAATTAAAACATTTAATTATTATGTGAAAATAAACAGCATGCCATTCTTTGTTGGACAATTAACAAAACCACGAAAGTAAAATTAAGGAAGAAAAAGATTCGTGATGATACATAAATGCAAGTCGCCTTGGACGATCAGTTTGTTCGCCCTATTATTGGTTGTATTCAAATCGTTAAGTTTAACTTAATTCCAACATGTCGTTAGATATTAAACTCGCTTTATTTCAGCAATCATCTGATCATGTTAGGCTTTAACATTCTAATGAAGAAAGTTCCCATGACATCACAGTGTTTTTAAAAATTCAGTTGTACGGTTGATTTATCTTCTTACTTTCACGTCAAGTAATGTTGTCTTCACTTTTATTATTCGTCTTGTACACAAATGTTAAAGAAAATCCTTTTCCTTCAGCTTTCAACAATTGAAAGAAATCGAATCTTTTGAATATTTAATCAAACAAAAATGTTCAGTATAATAATATTTTGAGCTGTTGGAAACGAGATAAAAATTTTCAAAAAAAGACAAATTAATGAAACTCTTGATGATGATTAAAAGGACATTATAGAAAAGATTTACATACATGTATGAATTGAATTTCATGTTGCTCTATATGTAAGTCAAGTCAAAAGTTTTGTCCTTCACATAAATTCATATTTATTAATAGTAGACCGATTATTAGCAGACCGATATTTTGAAACGGTATTTCAAGTTAAACCCGTTTCAAGTTCATTGACACTTCAAGTTTACCTGTCTTAGTGCAAAATATAATAAATTTAATTCACTGAGGACATTTCTGATAAAATACATACTTTAAAACGGTCTAATGAAAATTTTTAAGCACTTCACATACAATGACGTGTCTGACACGCGCATCGAATGACTGAATTTTTATTTTCAAGTTTGCAACTAAGCAACAGAATTTAATTAAATACGCAAAAATCAATTCGGAACGCTTTAATATCCCAAATGCTCTATATATAATTTTAAAAAAATCAAACTAACAATAAATGACCAAAATAGGATGTGCCATCTAATTAAAAAGTTAAATAAATTCGTATGTCAAGTGGTTAATAAATAAATGACAAAATTATTTAACGATGCCTGAAAGTGAAAGAAAAACAAGATCTCTGGCATCCTTATAACCTATTAAAATATTTCTTCATATTATTTTCAGCATGCATTTCACGATTATCTGAATAAATTTGAAGTAAAACTTGCGATACTTGCAAAATAATGATAAATGTAAAAATTTAAAGATTTGATTTACACCAAACATTAACTATAATCCTTCCTAGAAGAGGGGGTACCACGAGGGGGGGAGGTGATCCCCCGTAGCCAACTGGCGTCGAGATAGATGTGACTCTGTGTCCACGATCCGATTTCGTAGCCAGGGCTGCCTCTCTCCGTGCATGTCCAAGGCTCCAAATTTATGGCCCGGGATTGAATATCGCGCTCATGGAGGGAAGCGGGGGAGCACCCCCTTCAAGAGTGCGAACATCCATCCCCCACCCCCAGCCAACCATGCGGAGGGGGGGGGAGAGGCATTCACTAGCATTGCTTCTATCCAAGTACACGGAACCATCTAGAATAAGTTTGTGTCAAAAACAGGATTTATTGGTGGAATCTGCGCGTATGGGATAACGCACGGCTGCTGCAAGCTGCCGCTACTGATTTCGAAAATCGATTGCCTTTTCTTTTCGTATGTTGTTGATATTAATATTCGACAGATAATATTTCGCTCGAAACACATGAGGGGGGAGCATGGAAACGGAAGTTGTAAAATATCTTTGACACACGCTGTGGATATATGAGAAAGGACGCAAGAAAAATAGAATCTTTTGTTTCAATCGATAAACTGCGTGAATTAGATGCCAAGAAAAACAGCTCAAAGGTTTAAAGATTCTGAATATAATATTGAAAGACAAGATATTAATAATATGTGGACAATAATTTCCTTTCCTCTCCCCCCCCTCTCACACACACTTTAAAAAAAAGCCAGAATCAGTAATTTGTTGCTGAAAAAATAAAGCAGTGGAAAGTGTTTGTTCCTTTGACTAATCGTACTTTTAAACATTTTAGTCTAAGCAAAATTTGAAAGTTTGTGTCGTGATTGAAAACATTTGTGATTTGATTGAATATATTTGTGAGTAAACTTTCTCACAAGTGAATTTAAACAAATCAAAAGTAAGAAATAGAATAGTAGAGAGAACCCTTCAGCTATTCTATTTCTTATTTTGTTCTGCCACAACCAATCTTAAGCCCAATTTAAAATCAATGACTTCAAAAATTCAGTCCCAGCCATCTCATTAATTTTTGCTAATTTTGATTGTTAATTATTTTTTCTTAAAATTTAAATTGTGTTCTCTGAATAATTATCAAAAAGTTTTCCTCTGTAATTCTATTTCATGTTTGACACTTTTTTTAGCAGAAATCCTTTTTTTTTTTTCTTTTTTTGGAGGTAAAATATTTAAATCATATATATAATGTTTGTGCTCCATTCATTTATTTATTGCGTGCATGAGTAAAATAAATTAATTAATGATTGTAATTCGTACGCATTGCTAAAATTAATTTTTTTAAAAAAACGTGTTTTCACGTTTATAACATGCTTTATCATTCAAGTGCTGCTTTGACCCTCGACATGATCTTTTTTTGTATTTTCACACCTCATCCTGGGAAGGTTGTGCATCCGTGACCTATACTAATGCCGTTGCCAATTAAAAAAATACCACTAGCGGAAGATGTTTCCTAAAAATTTCTTTTATACTCTCATAAGATATTATATTCTCTTCTGGCATAAAAATTATAGATTTTGAGCAAGATCGAAATTCACTAGTAAAGATTTTCTTTTTCTTTCTTTTTTCCCAGTATTTTGCACTTGAGCGTTTTTTATTTCGTAATATAATGAGGGAAAAAATTAAGGTTCATATTTCATCTCTTTTTGTCAATTGATAGAAACTAAAATTTACACAAAATTTTAAAAAATACAAACAACAACAAAAAATTAATTTCAATCCTTCCACAAGTCGTGTTTTTTTGAGTTATCAGATTTACAAGCTAGCCAACCTTCATACCAACTGAAGAGTAAGCGTCATCCTGATGGATGTGATTTAGTACTGAATTTTATATTGATAAAGCTTTAGAAGCTAAAAATATGCATCATCTTTTCCAGGCTTTTTGAATTTTAAAACCATCGTCTGGACTTTTTCTAAGACATACAAACTTCCTATGAAGAGGTTAAGCTCAAAATTAAATTTAAAGACAAAAATTCGTTTTCCACATGCCGAAATTACTCATTCAATTTAAAACGTTTTAAATATGCATCATTAGGTAGAACTATAAATATTGTTTACTGAATGCCAAATTTACTCCATTCAATTCAAAAAATCTTGAAGATACTCGACTTGAATTGCCTTTCAGCTGACATATAAATATTGTATGAATCCATTTAGCTCAATATTTGATAGAGTAGAACAATTTTTTTTTTATAAAAACCGCATGTCAATTTTGCCAGTTCCCTAAAAATATCTTGGAATTCAAAATAAAAATTCGTAAATTACTTTTTGGATTCAAGGAAGACTGAAAGGTGAAAATTCGTCAAAATCACAGGTTCGATTTTTTTTTTTTTTTGGACACGATCAAAAGAAAGTAAGGAGGTAAATCCATCATAAATTGCCAACAAAAATGCACATAAATGCAAAAATATAGCTATAGATCTTCTGAAAAAGCTGAATTTTGTCAAAGATGATAAATTTTCATAAGCTAAAATTTACTCAAATTTTCTCTCAATTATTAAATAGAAACATGAGCAATTTTGAAGTAAAGTTATTTTTTGAAGTTTAAATTTTAACTATTAGAGAATAATTAATTTTAAGAACAAGAACAAATTGAGTTAATGTATTAAAATTAATATATACTAAATTACTGATACCAACCAGCCTTATTGCAAAGTCTTTTCCATAAAGTAAAAATCCTTGAACATAAAAATTGCAACTTTTGTCATATTGATTTCTTAGATGAAAATCCTTAATAATCTTGGTAAAAGGCTATATTATAAAAAAATAAGTGGTACTTTAAAAAATAATCATTAAGTGAGTTTATTAGCTTAGGTTTTAAGTGAGTTATTAAGTGAATAGAACATCTACTATAAAACCTTTATATTCATGAAATTTGACAAGTTAAATAAAAGTTGACCCAAGTCTGAAATTTTGAGTAATTAAATATAATAGCTATAGTATTAAATTCTATCATCGTGTTTCACAAGAAATTGAATTATTGATGCCAGCATCGTTGTAAGATATTTTTTAAATCACTGACTTTAATAAATATGGCGCAAAAAAAAACTATAAAGTTTTATTGACAAGAAAAGTTGATGGTAGAAACTCAAAATTTATGGACAGACGGACATGGTTGGAAATTATATGGCACATGGGCTAGATGTAAATTATGATAATGTGTAAACCCTTGGAGATGAGAATATAAAAGTGTAATATTTAGAATGCGAAACAAGATGCATTACATTTGAAAGCATTTACATTTGAAAAATGATATTTAGTCGACAACAAGACTTCGAACTCTAAATGCTTTGCAGTATTTAACGAATAATGTACAACTAATTCAAATAATTTCAGGCAAATGTATCCTCTAACAGACGAAGTATCGTAATTGGAAGGAATAAACCAAAAGGCGCAGAAGCAGATAAAACAGAATTTTGAAAGAACGTTTGGGGAGGGGGGGGAAGAAGTAGAAGACGTGATTTCAAACCGCAAGCAGACAGTAGTCAGAGAATTCTTCCTTTTGTAATTGCAGCATCGTAATAAGATTACAAAACACTGACTTATCACGTTCTAATGTTCTTGGAAGTGACTGGGACGGCGAAAATCGATGAGAGGTACAAGAAACTGCTTCTCCGTCACATTATCTTCAGCGTTTTCTGTCCGCCGGAAGATAACGCTAACAATATTCCATTTACCCAAATCAGAGCGGTGCTATCTCGGTGCGGTTGTTCTGCTGCAAATATACTCCCCAGACGCAGGGCTGATTGTCAGGGGCAACAAAGCCCAGTAGCCGCAGGCGACTTTGATAAGGTGGGGGAGGAAGAGGGTCGGCCAGAAGTTCTTCTCCCTGGGATGGAAAAGCCGTTCCAGACAGGAAATCGTTCGCTCGTATCCGACTTTCTGAACGGATGGAAACATGACATTGCATCATGAGTCACCAGAATACCCTTTTAGCTCTCCTTTCGGCACACGCCAAATGATAAAACTTTCGGTTTTTCTCGACTGAAACTAGGCAAATGATTGAAAAGTCAGTTTTAATAAATTGCTAATATGGGGAACCTTTCAAAAACATATTGTATGGCCTTATCAAATTTGACATTTCTCATCTAGTATTAATTGTGGAGATAATCTTCACTAATATAATAATATTTAGTAAAACAATATATTGTTGTTGTTGTTACTAATGGCACTTGACATAGACAAGGGTACTAATGGCAGTCAGGGATTTAAAGCCGAATTATTTTCTCTTGTTTTTGAAGTAGAGTCAACTAGAATTAGAATGACTTAGATACACACTCATCACATGAACTTATACAGCCCTTTTTACATGAGGACATAGCCATGCACATCACAGATAGTATACGGAGGAACAACCATGTCCTAATCGGGGCTCGAGACGCCCAGCTCACAAGGAAGATGTGCTACCTCTATGCCAAGACGCCAGCTTAAAGCTGTGTAAAACGATACAAGACTCTTGCTGTTTATAAGCGTGAATATTATACCAAGAAATGGCAAAAACTCAAATATTAGGAAACAGGTTTTACCAGCCCTATGTGATGTGTATTACATAATGGACAATGGCATGAACAGGTGAATTCCTCTCATACCGCGAATAAAAGGCTTATTCCCCCTTTTGCCTTAATCCACTTTGAACATTGGATAAAGTCTGCGAATTCCTTGCGAATTATAGATCTTTAGCGTGAACCTATTATTTCTGCTGAATTTATTGAAAGAACACGCATTCTTGACACCTGATTGTAGGCCGACTCAAACAAAAGCTTCGTATGAACTTTTGTCTGAATCGGCCGACAATTGTTGTAGTCACAAGGCACAACAATTGTAGGCCGCACTCAATTTTATTGATTTAAGTCTTTTTTCTTTTAAAGCAAATATTCTTAAATATATGTCGTGGTTTTGTAAATACATGGGATTTCTTGACACCTGAGAGTCAAAATTCAATACATTTTATTTAATTATTTATTTTATCATAACAGTTGTTGATAAAGTTATAAATAAACGTGATCTTTAGAAACTACTGTTTAATAATCTCCTCCATTTCTCAGATAATACAGCAAATTTATTTTGCAAATTCAAGGAAAACTTATAAACTTTTATTGCTTATTATTATTTCTTGCAGAAATTAAAATTGAAAAATGAAATAAATACGGAGAAATTTTTGTTCAGATTTTGCCATGTACATAGTATACACGCTGAATGGATTTCTGAAGGTGATAAATAAATTTTGGGATTAAAAAAATCACACTATATTAGGAAAAAAATTAAATAAATTTAACAAAAATCTTGTAGAGAAAATCAGAATGCAATTTAACCATATAAAGCGACTTTAAAAATTCTACTCTTTTTTTTAACTCCAAAATTTAATAATCGAAAAAAAATAATGGTAATTTAAAAGGCTCTTTAATGTAGGTGAAGTATTTATCAATTTATTTTTGTTATCACCTTTACATCTTCTTTCGTCTAATGTTCAAATATATTTTCATTTATTTTCCTTATTTTAAGGAAAAAAATTCAACAAAACAAGGCAGAAAGTATTACTGATATGAAATAATTATGAATGACAAAGCATAAAATTGACTTTATTGCAACTACTTGGAAGAATATACACACCAAGAACGTTATGCAGCATATATCCTGAAAGAAGAAATAACCTATTGCTTATAACTCCAGAACTGAAACTGATAAAAAGACACAACTATTCTCATTTTCAACAAGTGTCTCTACTAAAATTATTTCCGACCTCAGCTTCTCCATCAAGAAAAATAATCGTTAAATACACAAAGTAACATTAATCCCTAATGCATAAATCTTTGCACCTTTGCCATAAAGGAGATTTTTATGTCTTCGGAATTCTATAGCTTATTTTGAAGACTCCAGCTCCCTTTTGGCGATGCAGGATGCTTTGGCAACCCTCTACCCATTGCAGAAGAAACCGAAAATTCTCTCCTCATCTGGTGGATGGCGAGGAAGTGATTTCCTCCATCCCCCGCGGCCACTGGAGGATGTCGATCTAATGGGCCGTGCGCCCTCCCCGCAAGAAAGAACGATAACCATTTCATATTTTAAACATGTCCAAACTGCACATCACCCTTCTTCGGAAAAAGCATCCGATAATCCATTTTAGATGGAATACTGAAGTTTCCAAAGATTGGATAGCTCCGCATTGTGTTCCATCAGTGCTTTCAGTGGCGTATGGTGTCAGCAGACGGCACTTCAAAAATATCCACTCCCATGCCATGCAAAAATATCCACTTTTCTTCCTTTTGCATTTCGATCTTCAACTTGGGATTTTGAAATTGAATAAATGTATTGTAATTGCAAGAATTTAAAGGTCACAACACAATACTGACACGTGTTACTTTGTTCTGGAGTTTCCAATGTTATTATCAGATTTAAATTTAAAAGAACATACCATTAAAATTCACAGCCGTTTCTGAATTATTTTAAAGCTTAATTTTATTTTCCATAGTTCAGAATTTCATTTTCTTTTTTTTACATGCATGCAATTTAAATTATGAAAAGTGTAGAAGTTCTGTACCCTCTCTCCCTCGAGCAATTATTTCTTTGTTTATTACACACACACACATTCACAGGTGTTCTTTATAATAGAAACTAAGATCTTTGAATAGACGTCACCACACAATGCTGACAATGTTAACTACACGATGCATTGCCGTTAAAGCTGTATCATTTTCCTCTGCTGATACTCGAATACTTCCTTTATGTTTTCCCTTCTACGTAGATGAATTTGCTATGATTTTTTTTTGTATATTAACTATATTAAATTAGGAAAAGTTCAAAATTACTACTTTTTGCATTTAGTTATATATTACATTTATTATGTGTATACAAGTATGATAGATTGTTATTACATCTGTTATTTACAATAATATTTTTATTATATTTCGCCTTAGCTAATAAAAAATATTAAGTTTAAAGAAAATATCAGAAATTAATTAAGTCTGTAAAAGAAAAAAAAAGTATTTTTGTAAAGAAAGAATAAAAGGGCTCCGTTTCTTTTCTTTTTTAAAAAAGAAGAATTGAAATTAAAGCAAATAAATTCCTTTTCCCTTTTTAAAAAAGTTTTAATGATAGAAAAATATGCCGAGGAAATATTTTTTTACACATGCCCATTAAAAGTTAAATAGTCAGAATGAATTTTAAATGCGGATATATTATTACACAATAATTGGATAATTTCATCTTCACCATAACCTACCTAATCCAAAACAGTTTACACACTATGACCTAAGAGTAATGAAGTCTTCAACAGGGAATTTATCTGCAAGAAAAATAATATATTTTCTTAGCCCAAAATCGTATTAATAATAGTCAAATTTCATGAAATATAAACATAAAAATAACACCCACAATACCTTTCTTTTTTTTTTGTTAAAAAAAACAATTACAACTTTAAAAAATGACAATATTTTTCTAATTAATTTTGAAGTTCTCAATGTCTATGTAATAACTTTTAACATACTTGGTGAACCATTTTTATCATTTTCTCAATTATTATAGTATATACAGCTATATATTCAAATATCTTAATTTCTACTATAAATACCAGCAATATAAAAAAGTTTAAATATCAATTCCAACTTAGATCAATAAATAAAATTTTTATTTGAGTTAATTTTATTAAATAATAACAATTAATATGAATATGTATATACATATGACAGTATCACAATATTAAAAAGCAAAATATATAGCTAAAATCTTTTTTCCATTCAAAGAATTCAATTTCAGATGACATTGTTTCTCTGAAAACTTTTATACTTTTATTTCAAACAAAATTCTTTTTTCTTTTTCTAAACATATAAAACTAAAATTAATTAAATTTTGAAAATTTATCAAAAATTACTGATTTTCGAAAGAATTGAATTCGCATTCTTCACCTTCACGTGAAAAACACTGAATTTTTTGCATTTTACCGATTACTGAAATCAAAGGCTACTGCCTTTTGATATCAGTTTTCATTACCATGTTCTAAAACTCTATTTAAAGAATTAAAGATTAATTAAATTTAATTAATGAATTAATATTTGGAAAAACTATATTAACATCAAATGTCCTCCATTACAACTTTTAAAAATTAAAATTTATTTGAACTTGAGCGGATAAATAAAAAGTATTTTAAGAACGATTTAAAATTTGAACAAGATACATAAATATATATTGGGAAAGTGTGAACCAATAATTGGAATCGAAAAAAAATCTCTGGAAAAAAAATATTGCCAATTATTTAGGAAAAGAAATAATTGCTCGGAAGGGATATATAAATTCGGCATTTTTAACAGATGGTTGAAAGCAATAAGGGGGTGGGGGTGGAAGTAAACTAGGTGCGTAATAATTAAGCTCCCTTTATTTCTGCGGACCTCTTATGTGAAACCACAAGCGATCGTTAACATGTGCTCCCCTATTCTGCGGAGAAGGAGGAGCAACAATGGATGCCCTTCCCGTATATCTGGATTGACAGGGGTCTGTCAGCCAATAGAATTATAGCCTTTCGGAGGAGCAGAATTATGACCCACAGCTCGCATCCCCCTATTATCGTTAGAGACGCCTTTGGAGGTGAAGGCCGCTGATTTGTGGGGTGGTTACACAAAGGCTTCCCTCAACCTAAAGTGTAATTAGAATTCTGCTGGGAATTTGCGAATAAACGGCTTCTGAGAACACCTACCTCTCCGCTTTTGGTCAGTGCGAAATTGTAATGGTCTCCAGGGTCAGCAAAGGTCAAGGCAAAACGCAATATTGCGTTTGGGGGAAGAATGAAGAATCCTGTGAATTTCGGCCAAGATTTAAAGCAGGCGCCTTAAATTTTCTGTGCTTCTGGGAACAGTTTTTTTAAAGCCTTTTCATGACTTCTCCTCCTCATTTGTACAATACAAATGAGGAGTAATTTATGCCGCCTTTTTGTAAAATACAAAATAAATAATTGATGGATCATAAAAATTACATTCTAGCAATTATCAAAAAATTACGGTCTTCTAACCCATTTTTTAGCGGACTAAATAAAGTAATAAACGAAGTTAGAATTGAAATTATTTATTTCTGTAATAACTGGATGTTAAGGAATATATAATAATAAGAGTTTAAAATTACTTAGTAAATAATTTAAACTTTAGATTATTATTCAGATGTTATAGTTGTTAATAACAAAAATCTGTAAGACAAGATAATGTAGAAATATTTGGGCCATCAATGACTTCGAACTTTTACTGTAAAGGATTTAATATTGGGGCAATAAAATGAGTAACTTATTCTTTAACAATATTATGAGGAATTAATTTTGAGAAAAGTGCATTATAATTCTAGATAATCAATAAGAATTTGAGTTTGAGATATCATCAATGGTATATTTTACAAAGAGAACAACGTTGTTTATGCTGTTTTAAAGTAAATGTGTCATTACAAAATCACAGAGAAAATTAATTTGGCTGTAAACAATTGAAACTTTTTTTAAACAGATTTTTCTCTCCTTTTTTTTTTTTTGCATAATTTTGCTTATGAGTTGTTATTTATGGGCTCTTATGCTGTGTACTATTCATATCTTTTTTGTTTGTTTGTTTGTTTTAAGAAGTTGCAAGAGCAATTTGGAAAACTAAATTCCTTTAACTGAACTGAAGGGATAATTTCGGTATTTAATTAGCCATTTTTACTTTTCAAAAGGTAGTTGAAACCAAGAAATAATTTTATGGTTTGATGAATTGAAGCGATTAAAATTGAATAGTACCAGAGCAATATGAGTATAAAATGAATCTGAAAATACAAAGAGAGAACTTTTAATATCAATTGCAATTTAAATTTAACATAAAAACGAGTTTACTGATAATACAACCATTTTTTTACTCTTAAAAGATTTAAAAATTTTCTTAAAATAGCAATAAATAGCAAAAAATGTTTCTAAATATGTGTATAAATGTTTAAAAAAGTTTTATAAAATTATTTCTTTATCATTATATGTTAAAAAAACTATTTAGATGGCAAAATAAGCAACTTTATAACAGCTATAACTAATAATAAATCCTAAATTCTCTCTCTACTAGTTATCGACGATCAAATCAAAAGTTACTTCCAATCAAATTCACTTTTTTTTCTCATTTGTACTTAAGTCCTTTCATCCAAGTGCATTCATTTCTATGATTTTAAAGAATATATCTATAATGTCTATCATATTTTAATAAACTACACAGGAGCAAAATTTAAAAAATAAATGCAGAAACCCATTCACTAGTAATAATCCTTAGTAAAAAATACGATATTTCAGAACAGTAAAATGTGTTATGTAAAATAATCGCTCCTGCAACTAAAAGATCAGAAGAGGAAGTAAAGAAACTTTTAGCATCCAATTTTCATTTAAAATTTACATTAATGAAGTGAAAAAACCTATGAATTTTAAAAAAAGTTAAGATAGTAGAGCAGAATAAACCACAGTTTTTTAAAAGTTTAAAGGGGATATTAGGAATGGATACTCTATTGAGGAATGTTAAATTGCACCTTTTGGTATATCTATCGATGCGTGAAGGTTTAAAGTTAGATACGCAACCATCTAAAAAAAAATTTAATAACAGAAACGAAGGAGAAACCACACACCAACTGCATCCAATTTTTATTGGATAAAATTTTATTCATCCATGGATAAAACATAAACAAAATAACATTAAATTTTGGGGGGACAATCGAATTTTATAGCTTAGG
>JAOUZG010017314.1:6641327-6659100 GCA_026289955.1 Argiope argentata
TTAAGATATCAAAAATAAATTCATTAATTGGTAATAACCCTTTATTTAGTAATTTCACACATCTGTTACTTCAATAAAGTTCATTTAATTCAATGTAAAAAAAAAAAAACGACAACAAAAAATAAAGTTTCAATGAAATCTGCTGTGCGTATTTCAATGTGTCATGTCAGAACATCATTTCTTGCCACGTGCTCGTGCGAGTTAAATTATATTTTTATTCATTTTAATTGTTTCATTGAATGTCACTTTAGTATTAGAAACAATCCAAGGAACTTTGTCCCGCATTTATTGTTTAAAAAAATATCACATTTCATTTATTTCGTTTCATATAATCACGTACTCAAAATGAAAATTATCTGGTTTTTATTGGCTGTGGTCATTAACTTATTTAAAAAAAACACACAGAGCTTTTGTAAATGGGATGGCATCATGTTATTAAAAGCTGATTTTTTGAGATGTTATTTTTCTTCAGTGGATTTTTGTAATAAATTTCGCCTACAGATTTTTGTTTTATTTTTCGCCAACGGATTTTCGATGAAGCCAAAAACTTCAATCTCAAAACAACATCATTTTCTGACATGATAAAAAAAAAACTATGAAACATGCAAATAACATCATATCCACTTTAATAGAATTTATTTCAGGAATGCTTTGCATTTAAAACAATTATAATTTTTTTGTTTGTTATTTAGTTGCATTGAGAAAAAAAGACTTTTCATTGTTAATATATGCCATTACGTTTATACAGCACTAGCCAGTATGGCCTTCATTATGGCATAGGTATATCGTATTTTCCCCATGATGTAGGCGTTTCGGGTTCGAGTCACGGTTCGGGAATGGTTGTTCTTCTGTGCTAATATGTAAGGTGTGGGAATGAGCCTCTATGTAGCATTAAATAGATGTATAAGAGAATGTGAATAAGTGAGAAACACAGATCGTATTCGTGGTCTTAGTTGGCGCTGCTACAAAAACACGAGGCGCTGCTTTGGCTTAAAACGCTGATTACTCAACGATCTTGCCATAAGAAACAACAATGACAAGTGAATCTTTTTGGCATCAAAGCGAAATTAAATTAGAAAGTTCACAATATGCATTAAATAGAAGCATTTCTCCACAGTCAAATTATGTATCAATTCTAAAGGACATTATGTCGAAAATGAAATTCATAAATTATTTATACAGCATTCCGATACTATTCAACTAATTACTTATTGTTTAATAAGTATCAAGTTTCTATTCGATTCAATTTTTGTTTTAACTACCGTACTAATTTAGAGAGTAATTTTCTGATTATATAACTGATACATTTTATTACTTTTGGGGGTTCAGAGTTCGAGCTTTCAAAAGCAGAAGGAGGAAAACTCAGTTAAATATAATTCTTTCCGTCCTATCGGCTTTACTTATTCTCCGCTGTCTCCTGTTTTTGAGCCGGCGCTGGATATATCAAAAGCCCTCCGAACTGCGAATTCAACGTCTTTACGACAGCGCAAAGCTTATTTGGGAACTTTTTGCATAGAAATGGGCTGATTACGAACCGTTCTCAGATTCTGGAATAAATGTTTGCATCGAAATGAAGCGTGGTGTGTCCTCCCGCGACCTGGATCTCATCAATACCCCATGCAACAAAGAAAAACATTTGTGTTTTTACATTTCACAAAAGTAAGACATATTAAAAGGGGTCGTAGAAAAATTTAAGACTGGTGACATAGTTTCCGTATTATAAGAATTCTAGCAATAGAGGTAACAAAATCGTGCCTCAGCCTGATTATTTAATACTGACATGAAAATTGGAGGAAATTTTTTTTTTTTCTCATGTCAGAACATGACGTTGTTTTTGGGATGAGATTTTTGGTGTCAACCAAAATCTGTAGGCGAAAAAAAAATTACTATCAGCAGGAGCATCTCAAAAAAAAAAAAAAATCAGCTTTCAATAACGTGTTGCCTTTGCATTTACAAAAGATTATTATATTTCGTGCTTTCTTTGATTTAAAAGGAAATAACTTGCACATATTGAATTTAAAATCAAGCAATTCTGAAAATTGTAATACAAAATTTGCATATATGAAAATAATTCTTAAATTTATGATACAAAAATACAGTGAAGAAATAAAAATTCACTTTGGCCGGATCATGAAATAAGCAAAATTGACGCTTTCCAGAATCATAACATATTTGAAGGCCCTTGAGATTTTTTATTTATTATGTCACAACATAATGTAATTTGGGGAATGAGAATCAATAAAAATTCGTAGGGATAAGGATAACTGTAGGTGAAAAATAAAAATAATTATTATCAGCACGAGCATCTCAAGAAATCATTTAATAACACGTTGCCATCGCATTTACAAAAGCTCTGATTAAAAAAATAAGTAAATGACTACAACCAATAAAATCTAGAGAAATGTCATTTTGAGTATGTGATTACATGAAATGAAATTAACAGGAAATACGATATTTTTTTAAACAACAAATGCGAGTCGATTGAAATGAATAAAAATATAATTTAACTTGCCCGCGCACGTGGTGCTTGGCCGTCCAAGAAATTATTCTAATATGATACATTGAAATATGCATAGCAGATTCCATTTCAATCTTTTTATATTAGTGTCTCTGCCTGATTCTTTAACATTGATATGAAAATTTGAGAAAGATAAACTTAAATTATCATTATGATCTAAAGAAAACGAAGAAAAGTAAATAATTAAATAGAATGTTAGTTATTAATTTTCTCATCTTTGAATATATGATTTTTATTATTAAAAAAATGTACAAATTGTGAAAAGACAAGGTATTCGCTTTTGGTAAAAAGGCCTAAACTTAATTTTTGTTGAAGATTTTAATATTGTATTTAAATGAATAGCAAAACGATGGAAATCCAATTTAAAATACCCTTTTTTGGAAATCGATACAGAAATTATAAGAAAGTATTTAAAGCAATGTTAGAAGAAAATATGTAAAGTAACGAACTATATTCGGAAAAGTAAAATTTGAGAAATTGCATTAAAAAAAAATATTTTTTTAATATTTTCAGATACGCTGGCAATTTTATATACAAAATTGATGACATTTTATATTATTTTGATAAGCAGAAGAAGTTACAGTACATTTTTAACGAAATTTCACCAAGACGGCCAACTAATTCAAGAACGATTACTCTATGCCAAATTGTAACAAAGGAAGGGTATTTTCCTTTGAAGTCTAGATATAGAAGATAAGAAATGAAATAACCTCAAATCTGAAATTTATTTTTAAAATGCAAGCAGGGGGAGGGGGCTTCTAAATAAGCTTTTTAAGCTAAAAAAGCTTTTCCATTAATTTGAAACTGGATTTTGATAGCGACGCCTATTAACGTGAAGATATTTCCACACTGTAAGAATTTTGCCTAATTTCATTGAAACCTATGCTATTAACTTTCAGATAAGTATTTGTCTGTAATTTTGATTTATAAATCAATCTATTGATATTAGTAGTGATTGGTTTTTCTGAAAAACGAAGGTACGAAAAACGAAGTCACAGGAGATTAGAGTATCAGAGACGTATCTCATCTTCTTTCTTTTTTTTCAGATATTATTTATTTTGTTAAGCTTTTTTTTCCAGAGAATATTTTCTGAATCGTTAATTGCTCATTTTCAATTAAAGTCAAACCATTTATCTTGCAAGTTCTGTTTCTCTAAACTATTTAAAACGCTAATACAGCTTAAAAACCTAATTCGACTAAACTTTCATTTTTACCCCTAATTTAACTAAACATTCCTTTATAAAATTAAAACTTAGGTATAAATGATGTCAACTGAAAAGTTTTCAACTCTGTAAAATGCTGTTTTGGAATTACATGATGACGTGACAATAAAATATTGATTTGTATCTTATGTTTTCCTATACAGATACTTAAACAGTAATTGCTTTTAGCCCAAATTTGAAAAATAAACTTATTATTTTTATTACAAGTTGAGATTTTGCCATCTGATCCTTAAATACAATTGTTAATATTTGTATCAACTATCAATATCTTATGATCAATGTAATGTAATGCAGCCATATAAAAAAGTCATCAACAATAATATTTTACTTATCTTATGTCAAAGTGAGTTTATTTTTCTTTCCACCCTTTAGCTTTTATTCACATTTTTTTTAAGTTCTTGATTGTTTGTTAAAAGTTAAGATTAAAGTTAAGGCATCTTATATGGTGGCACATTGCCCAGGGAGGTATTTGTATGCGTCGTATTCAGTGTGATGGATATAAACAAAGATAAAGAAGTGTTGTTTGTGTGGTTCAAGGAAGAAAAGTTGGAGTTCTTTTCCCTATTCGTAAAATTTACAGAATTAGGGAGATATTCTATTTTTAGTTGAACAATAAAAGAAGAATCTGAAAAGAAGGCAATATGAGAAAAAGAATATAAAAGAAGAAAGAATATAACGAGTTGCAATGATTTAGAGCTTAATTTATTAGATGCCAGTTCATTTTGAAACTTTTTGACTTAAAAACATGGAAAACACCACAAAATATGTTTTTATATAAAAAGGGATCTGTGAAAAACTTTTTCAAATGGAAAAAAAAGGGAGGGGGCATAAAATCAAAAACCATTAAAAGATAAAATTATAAAATAATAAATTAAATTAAAAATATAAAACATTAAAAGCTGAAAGTAAAGTTATAAGTTGATTTTTCGTGTAACAAGCTAAAGATAAAAGCAAAAATTCTTTTTTTCTCTACATTTCTCTACAAGCTTATCCCAAATATAAATTATTCTCCTTTTTTTTAGTCCTTTATTTTTTAACTAAGAGTTTTCTTTCTTTTATTTTTTACTAACGCGACAACCTTGGATGGTCCCCGGCGCTTCTCGGAATTCCATTTCATGACGTCTTGTTTTTTGGTTAAGATTTCTCAGTAAATCACTTTAAAAGTTTTCTAGTCTTTTTCCAGGCAAACACTGCCCTTTTTTTATTATTTTTTCCCAAGAACCAAATATTTTATACCAAAAAAAAATGGTGGTTAGATTGTCATCTAATTTTATTATGTTCATTTAATTCTCCATATTGCTAATACCCATATAATCCATATAATAATAAAATTTAATATTATCTGATTCTTTATGTAATAAGTAAATTTCCGAATTGGCTCTTCTTCAATAGTTTTCACGTTTAATTCCACCAAATGGTGAGAAATATAGAGTGAGAATCGTTAACTCTATCTTCAAAATTGTGAAAGTTGTAATTTTCTCAATTCTTGCCCCTGGTTTAGCAGTATACGGAATAATAGGCCAGATCAAAGACTTTTTTTAAAATAAGCAATTCGGGTTTTCTGCTCATGAAAATTCATTTTAAATATTTTTCTAGCTACCACATAAAGTATCTCTTAGAAAATGTGATTCTGTTGAACCTCTGGTGTTATGTCATTCAGAGTGTTCATATCAGAGTCAAAATATTTGAAGCTATTGGTATTATTTCATATCTTTAACTCCTATTTAAAAATAAAGATTATCAAAACTATGTCACATATTTTATATAATAGGAAAAAATGTTAAAAAATCTGTCAAATATAAATAAGTGAAATAAAAAAAAAAACTTTTATTTTCTCCATTTCATACATTTTCCTAATTCAAAAAATTTCTGCCTTTTGATCTGAATATTTATTACAGGTCTAGTATTATAAAAACTTCATTAGGAATTCATTTTTCCTCAATGGTGCGACTAATAGCACTTAAAATTAAATTGCCTTTTTTTTCGCAGAATGGACAGCAATTAAAGAAATGATACATTGCGTGAATTATTTCAAATTTTTGTATACATAATTTTATATTTCTAGAAAAAAATTAAATTCTATAAATCTATGAATTTCTATTCCATGAAAACAGCTCAGATTTTTATACACATAATTTTATATTTCGAGAAAAAAATTATATTCTATAAATCTATGAATTTCTATTCCAAGAAAACGCTTCAAAATTCCTTTGCAATATCTAGAAACGAGCGGTGCAGAAAGAAATCCTTTCAATAGAAACTAAAATTAAAACACAAATCTTAAATAGCAAAATTTCTTCTGAATAAAAGCAAAATTTTTATTTATATTTAAATAAATCTGCATAAAAGGGTCCATACACTTAGGTGATAATCGTAAACATGTTTATTCTGAGGATGCTACAACACTTAATTAGGTCCTATTCATAATAAATAAAATTT
Organism: Argiope argentata; assembly: GCA_026289955.1. Lineage (NCBI taxonomy): Eukaryota > Metazoa > Arthropoda > Arachnida > Araneae > Araneidae > Argiope > Argiope argentata. Next base: position 6,647,508 of record JAOUZG010017314.1, read on the forward strand.
AGGCATTTTCTAAAATTAAAATTATTTAGGATTTAAAGATAAAGTATATGTATATCTTTCCGCGACCGTGTTATATTCAATGAAGAAATATATAATATTAGCTCATTCATTAGATAATGATAGTAAGTTAGAATAATATAAAACTTATCTCATTCTTAAAAAACAATCTAGTTTAAAATATTTATTGAATCTATTCTCTCTATTTGTCCTTAGATTATTTTATTAAGCGTAAATGAGAGGATGAAAAATTATTTTCAAAAGGTTTTTTTTTGGGGGGGGGATTGCATCTCTCCAATATTAGAGGGGGAATTATTGTATAAAGGCATAAGAAAAACAAACGAGAATAAACTATGTATATTAAGCAAAAACGAAGCGATTCTTTTTTTTCAAACCTTTTTTTATTTAATAGTTGATGTCGTATGAGTAGAATCTCTGTAATTTATTGTTAAATACATAATAAAAATCCATGTGAAAGAATGATTGAAAACAAAATATATGATTATTATTTATAGAAATAAGTCTTATTGTTTCACTGAAGAACGATATAACAATCTTCTCCATACCTCATTTGATACAAATTTCGCCATTATTGACAAATATTTTTTTAAAAATAAGACTCTTTGCATAACCTGAACGAAAATGATTTTAAAACATTATTTATTTAGTAAATACTTAATGGAAATGCACCTAAAAAGATACTAGCAAAAAGCAGGTTTAAAATACAAAGATTTCTTTCTGTCAGTTGCGGTTTAACACTTTTTTAAATAATGAATTCAATAACGTATATGATTATCAATATTAGACATATTCATAAATATGTCAATGATGATCATTAGACTGATTCTCATTATTCCTAAATTTGGAAGTTTATTAAATTTTTTTATTACTTTTTTAACTAATATATTCAAGAAACTAAAACTGAAATATGAAAGTTCCACTTGATAAACTTACATACACGTTACTGGGATATTTAAACAAAATAAAATATAGGATGTTAGTTTCAGACTTCGAAACAATGCCTTCTGTTGATGATGAATTACTCTAATTAAGAACCTGACTTAAGTTATTTTTCCAGTTCAGATGAAAAATTACACAGAAGCACACTGGAATTCAATTTAAAATTGAAATTCAGAACGCCTTGAATTGTGTAAACTCTTCGACGACCCCTTTGGAAGCACGTGTTCCCTTTTCGAATTTAAACCCTTCCACCCTCCATGCAAGGGAAGGAGATTGTCCCAGATGCCTCCCATTCTCCGCAGTGCCAGGAATTTAATTAATGCATTCCCCCTTCCACCCCCCGGCGCTTAATGGACGTGCTCGGCAGTTAGAGGGATTACCGTGGATGCCGTTATTTTAATAGAAAGAAAAGGCGCAGGCCGTTGAAGAATGTGCGAACACGACCCTTTCGCAACTCCTAGGGGAGCCGCCATTTTGATTCATCTTCCATTGTTCCTCTAAGTACAATGAATAAAACATGAGGGGAGGGGGTTTCGCCTGCAGAAATTCGCTCGTCCTCCGACAATCATAGATGCGTGAGACAAGGATCTTTCGCAAATTTTGCATTTCACAGGAATTTACGCTATGTAATGCTTTGTCAGCACTCTGAAATTTTTTATGCTAGACACATCATACAGAATCTTAAAAATAGAAGCAAAAATAATACAACTATCTCAAATCAAATTTAATTTCGTGGTTTATTAAATGGAGCAATAATCTATATTAATGGGGTAATAATCAATATGATAGAGTAAATGGGATAATGATCAATATTAAAAGAGTAATTGGAGTAATAATCAAGATAAAGAATTGGGATATTATTCAATATTAAAAGAGTAATTGGAGTACTAATCGCCATTAAGCTCAGATTTGCTTATTTGATATTTGCTAAATAAACCTTTACGACGACGACGTATGATTGTAATAGCAGCAATTTTTGTGATTGGGACATCATGGGAATAAAACTTTACTATGTTTTTAACATTAAACATAAAGTGCTGCTGAGGGTGTTATTTACATTTGCAACTTCACTTATGACAAGTAAAGTAGCAACTCTTTATGTCCGGGCTTTAATTACCCGAACAGAAGAATTTCGCTACTAGACAAACTACACTGAGAATGGCGTGAGAGTTAAGAGAAGTCAAATAAATTTTTTAATGAAAATAAGTTCTATGAATTATAAAGCATTAAATTAATAAACACTGTCTAATTTAACAAACCAGACTACTATAACTGTAATTGTTTGCAGTTATAGGAGACTGGTTTTACATTTAAAAGTAATATTATGTTGGTTTGTCATGAATCATAATAAATAAGGAGCATCTGGAAGTTTCTTAAATCGCTACAAAAATTAAGTTCAAATTAAATTTATTTATAATTTATAACTGTTTAAAAAATGTGTTGAATTATCAGTTTAGAAAAGAAAAAAAAATAAACAGGGGGTCCTCATACGGTGCACTAACTAGTACAACAAAATACCGAAATTCGGCAAACTAGGTTCTGTAAATGTAATTATATACACTCACTACCTTTTAAGAGATATTGTAAAAAGTAGTAATAAACTATAATTAATAAATAAAGAGCATTTGACAAATCCTAAATCGCTAAAAACAAACAAACAGCTAAAATTGAATTATAAAATACCGATAAGTTAAAAAACAATATGTTGAAATATGAAACTATGCCGAACAACTTAATAAAAGAGGATGCTTATAATGTACACAAACCAGCACCACAAAATACCAAACTTCGACATGGCTTGCTTTCTTTGTTACTGCATCTAAAGGATACTACCCTCTGTAAAGAATTACCTTATTATTACGCTTACTCTTATCACGCCACCTTATTATCACTGCTCATATTTATGATGATAATAATGACGATGAAAAAAAAAATAAGAATAGTAAAAATAGGAGAGATGAAAAAAACATCTTATATTTCCAATGATCTCTTGTGTAGTTGGATTTTCTATCTTAGGAGAATATTTGAGGTAACATCGATCAGTATTCTTTTGGAACAATCCAACCTATTTGCGATGATTTACGTACAATTTAGTTTGTATTTACAGAATTCAGAATGCTTACAATTTTTAATAGGTTATATAACATTTATAAATTTTTAAAATAAATTACTTTAATGGTTTAAATTTATGAAACAAATAGTTTGTTAGTTATAGACGATTTCTTCTTCTATCAAAAATTACTTTTATGTAATTGCTTTTAGTTAAATTAAGGTAATAATTTACATATTATAATTAATTTTCATATTATTTGTATGTTTTGACAGTATTTATCACAGTTTTCTCTTTTGCCAAAGAACTCACAAAACACATTTTCTAACCCATTGAATAATAGAAGTAGGTGTAATTGTTTTCTCAATTTTCAAGTAAGATAAATATACCATTAAAATGATATTAATGGAAACAGTAAATATTCTAGAACTGAACTACTTAATATGGTACACTTAATGTAGTTAATGAGATTTTTCTCATAGTGTCGAGCAAGATTTATAATATGAAGATTATGGTTAAAGATTTATAGCAACTCAGTAATCAGCCCTAAATATATTTATTCTTGGCCTTTGAACTACTCACTTTTCGGTCCAATTATTTTACTTGTATTTATTAATCAAAAAATTTTGATTACTAAAACGATGAATCTTGTCTCAAATCCAAAGCAAATTCAGCTTTCCCATTAATATTTCTTTAACAAGCACCATTACAGTAAATTATAAGTAATTGTATGTCCGTAATTTGTATCCTGATTCTAAGGAAATCGATCTTATTTTTCTCTTTCCGTTCAACAACTCTTTTTTTTACTTAAGACTATTTTTAAATTAAAATTAAATGCAATATAATTATAAATTATAAATATATAATAATTCGCCGAACTTCTCGGCCATGAATCAGTGTTAAAAAAAGAAAAGCTTTATTGTTACAGATTACAGTGTCAACACTTCAGTTAGCTCGTAAATCTAATTAAAAAGCTATTCAATCATTACTTGACAAATTTTAACAATTAAACAATGCTTTATTGTTAAAATCTGTTCAGTAAATAATTCGTTAAGATCTAATTAAAAAGCTATTTCAGTGAACAATGCTTTACTGTAAATCTTGTAAGCTACTTAACATTCTAGTTAACTAATTAATATTACTCTAGTTAATAATAAAATTATATTATTCTCATAAAACTGTTAGTTTTGTTTTACTGTATCGATAGAAATTACAATTCAAGCTTTTCCAAATCACTTCCATGCGATTAGGTTAAAAGTATATATATATATATATAGATATATATAGCATGTCTTTCGTCTGGCCTTATCAAATTCAGTGTTGATATATCCGCCTCTTGTAATCAAGCCATATTTTACAGAGAGTGGCTTTGCTTTGATGGCACTAGGTAATTCCTGTATGTGCTAGCTACTTTAAGAAAACATCTACTGGTACATTTGATTAAGGAGCCTTAAACAAAAGCAAGCGAAAAACATGCTGCTCTTTTAAAAATTACGACAAATGAGCCGGCTTTCTAGCGCAGAGGTAGCGCGTGTTCTGGGAGTCCCGGGCTCGAGCATGGCTGTTCTGTGTGCTATCTGTGAGATGTGTTAATGTGCACCCCTCCTGTAAAAAAGGGGTTGTGCAAGCGAATGTGGTGAGTGTGTAGCTAAGTCGTATTCTTAGACCTAGTTGCCGCTACTTCAAAAACAAGAGACGCTCAATTCGGCTTAAATCTGCTACTCTATCAGCGGGGGCTTGTCCATGGCAAGTGCCATAAGTAACAACAACTCTTTTAAATTCAAAATTACTCTTTTATAGTTATATTCATATAAGTTTTTAATGTTTTTTTTTATTTGTTAATCTCTTAGATAAACTATTCTGAAAAGATTTTCCTTAAACAAAAAAAAAGCATAAACGGTGGGGGAAAGCATAAATCGATAATAAATATCGGCTTAAATCTGCTGCTCTATCAGTGGGGGGCCAATATGGCGACATAAGTAACAACAACGACAAATGGGTTTTCTGCATGTTTTCAATACGACAATGACATATATTCTTTTACTGGAAATCCAAATTATAATTAGAATAAGCTCTCTCAAACAACTAACTACTCGCGTGAATGGGTCAATTAAAACCGAGGGAAGATATTGCTAACTGCTATTTTAAAATTACCAAACATTGGTTATTGTTTTACATAATTACAATAGGACAATGACATGCTATTCAATACTAAGAATCTCTACTACTTCGAAATTTCTCGTAACAGCAGAGGTGGACACAATCTGTTTGCATTTCAGGTAACTTCCAGGAAGGTCTGTGAGGTTGTGAGGTCACTCCTCCTACCTGGAAAACCATTGGTGGAGAGGAAGGACAGCATATGACGGGGGGGGGAATACCGTAACCAGTTTCCACCGAGACTAATTAGGAACGGGGGAATCTGAAAAAAACTAAATGTGGCGCGAACATGGACGTGACATTGACGGACGGTCAGGTCGCCAAGGAGAGACATCCATCAAACGTTGGCAAAGGCGGTGCTATTTCATCTCCTGCATTCTTTGGCCTCTGTGCTTATTCATAAGGAGTTAATGAAGGTCATTTCGAAAAAAGCACTGGGCGTTATTTATTCTTTGCTTCTGCCACCTATGAATTATTTTGTACAGTGGGCGGATAAATGCATTTGAATTATGTAGAACAGAAGAGAAGGATTAGTCATTGTGCGATTTCAGTTCTTTGTTGGCCTGACTCAATGAATTCCTTTTTAAAAAAAATGGTAACAGGAATGTGTTTAGATATTTATAAATTTGAGCCGTTATTTGGTTTAAAAGATCTAAATAGAAGAAACATGTTCCAAATCGAGGAATAAAATTTCATATTTATACAAATGAGCTGTTGATTTTTCGTACATAATCAGCATTTTTTTAACAACTTTCAACCGTTGTGCTAATAATATACACCAGAGCAGATCTTTCTCTTATGATAATACTTTACCACATAGTGTGAAGAAAATTGATTTATCTAGATATATGTAGCAATTGATTCCATGAATTGATAATGAGCTTTTTACTTGATCTTATCATAAAATACCAATAATAGCAAATTACGGTGTAAAACTTAATGTATTCAACAAAAATAGGCATATTCTCGAAAAGTCAACTTTAAGATATGAAGCATAAATACTTCATCTTTCACCCCAGAAAAGTACCTGAAACGCAAATAACATTGACTGTTTTGAACTTTTCTTATTGTTAAAATATAATCCATTCTTTGTTTGTTTTGTGCTTTCTTGATTACACACTGTACTTTGCTTAGTAAAATTCAGACAAAATTATTCTGTATTAGGTTTCTTATGAAAAGGCATTCTCTTACAATATCTCTTAAATCTATCTTAAAAGAAATTAATCCAACAATATCATTATTATTATTTTATAAAAAAATAGCATTCATTTCAGTTTGGTTCATCACTCTTTCTTGCATACATTTCAGCAATTAGAAGAGGCACGTACCGATGCGAAACACATTTCAGCGCAAGCGACAGAGGCCAGTGCTCCAAATCATCCCCTGACAGGCAGGGCGTCCGGAATAAATAGCCTCAGAGCTCGAAAAAGAAGAACGCGTGATTTATTCAATCGTGGAAAGAGCGCTGCGGAGATAAAAATGAATTAAAAACACATTGAAAAAGATCCGTAAAAGACGGCGCGGGGAAGCTGAGTCCACAAGAACTTCATTAAAAGTGCCTCTTTGCTCGCCATGCTTGGCGAAAAGGAAGCAAAAAAGAGATTTATTTTCGTCGTGAGAGATGGCACTTTTTCATTCAAGTTTTCTCGGAAAAGCAAAAGGAAGGAGGCAACCACGATCTTTCTCTATCTCGGGACCGCGGTAGGAATAAAGAAGAGAAAGGGTTTCTTCTCCTTTGAAAAGAAATTGGATCCCCACAAGAAGGATTTCAGGATGTTGGCATACATCAGTGTGTGTGATGAAGTGTTGCAAATGACGCAAGTTGTTTTGTGGGGGCATAATTCATGTCTGGTGGTCTGACTAGAACTGCGGTGGAAATGAAAACTTTAAGAGATTACGATACGAAAAATCATTATTCAAATCATTGAAGTCTCCATCATTTCTTGACATCCTTATGATTGTTCTGTATCATTTACTTTCAATTCCTATTGGTGGAATGGCTGGTTACACAGTTACAAAACTAACTTTTGATCAATAAATCTAGTATAAACCGTTGCTTAAAATTATATAATAAAATGCTTGATTCAGCTTCAGAAAGAATGTACATTAAAACAACTCACTTCGTTCATCAGCAAGTGTTTGGTCGGAAGATGCAGATGATTCATCATCTTTATGTATTCAGTGCAATTTCTATATGTTTGCTTCGCCCATTCCGTTGCTCTTCAATTCTTTTAATAGAAACAGGCAGGGCAGAGCAGCAGTGGAAATGAAAACTTTAAGAGATTACGATACGAAAAATCATTATTCAAATCATTGAAGTCTCCATCATTTCTTGACATCCTTATGATTGTCATGTATCATTTACTTTCAATTCACATTGGTGGAAAGGCATATGGTTTAGATTATTACAAAACTAATTTTTGATCAATAAATCTAGTATAAACCGTTGCTTAAAATTAGCTAATAAAATTCTTGATTCAACTTCTGAGAGAATGTAAATTAAACTCACTTCGGTCATCAGCAAGTGTTTGGCCTGAAGATGCAGATGATTCATCATCTTTATGTATTCAAGGCAATTGCCATATGCTTGATTTGCCCATTTTGTTGCTTTCCATTCTTTTAACAGAAGCATCAAATGATTTTTTAGGTACCTTCTTTATTAATTTGGCTTAGAAATTTCTGATTGTAACATTCTCAATTTAACTGAAACATGCACAATTTTACCATTTTTTATACACATTTTTTTCATTCATTGACATTTATATTAGTGCCATGGAATTGGTTCGTTTCTGTACGCGTTGGAAGTAGTTTTTAAAAATCTTATTCAGCATATTACAACATAATGTTAGTCAAAATTCTAAGTTAAGCTGTTTTCTAGTTGTTTACTATTTTTTAATTTGCCTTTTTAACACTTGAATAATATCATTTGCGCAGTGCAGTATTTATCAAGCATATTTAAAAATAATGTTGATTATAAGTCTAGATTAGATTGATATTTAGTACATTTTTTGTTGGTTTATTATCATATCAGAACATGATATTATTTTGGGGATGAGGATTTTGGCGTCAACAAAAATCCGTAGGCGAAAAAAAATTATCTGCATGAGCTTTTCAAAAAAAATCAGCTTTTAATAATGTATTGCCATTGCATTTACAAAAACTCTGATTTAAAAAAGATAGGTTAAATACTGCAGCAAATAAAAGCTAGAAAAATGCCATTTTGAGCACGCGATTATACGAAATGAAATAAACAGGAAATGTGTTATTTTTTAAAAGTATAAATGCGAAATAAAGTTTTTTTTTCATAGTTTGCAATACTAAAGTGACTCTTTCAATGAAACAATTAAAATGAATAAAAATGTAATTTAACTCGCACGAGCACGTGGTGCTTGGCCGTTCAAGAAATTATATTCTGACATGATACAGTGAAATATGCATAGCAGATTTCATTTTAATCTTTTGTTTTAATTTGCCCTTTTTAACACTTGAATGATAGCTTTTGCGTAGCTCAGTGTTTAGTATTGATAATACTCTTAACTATAACTGTGATCCGAGATTTATCAGATAGAATTTAACAGCATTTTTTAATTAGGAAAAATAGAAAAAAATTTCGAAATTTAGCGAGATAAAAAAGGGCGCATTAAAAACCTTTGATTATCTGAACAATGAAACAATGGAGGAAATAGACGTTGATCTCCCATATTGTGCAACTTCGTTTTAACATAGAAATAGAATTTAGTACAAAAAGTAATTCAGCAATCAAACAAATTACTGAACACCAAAGTAAAATTTTCAACATAACTTTTATTAAAAGACGCTTTATAATTTCAATTTTGTACCTTAAAGAAATACAGTACGTTAATAATTGATGAAAAATATATAAGGTTCTGAAACGCCCTTGCAAAATAACATAAATTACGTGTGAATTTAAGAATTAATTATTTAAAAAAAATGTGAAAGAAAGTATAAAAAGGGTTTTGCTTTGTAAAAATCTTATGTTGTTTCTTCGGAAATAGGGATCGGGAAAAAAAAAGCTCAAACACGATATTTAATGCAATATACGATGTTATTAAAACCATCAAATAGATGGGTCACAGTTAATATCAGATGGCAAATCAATGTGCAAATGAAGTACACAATTTTATTAGATAAACAAAGAAAGATGTGTTGTAATTTTAACATTCCATAAATCAGAAAGGAATTATATATAAATGCTCATTATACTTAGAATGAATGACAAAAATACATTATTCAGACGAATAGAAGAAAAGGAAGGCTTCAGAGTAAAAATCTCTGTTTCGAATCGACTGTTTTCGAAAATACTTTAAATTTTTCAAAAAAATTGATGAAGGAATTAAAAAACATTACAATTGACAGACTTCCGATAGCAATTTTAATCCGATCGAAAAATGTCGAATGGGAAATAGAGATGAACCTTTTGGAGTTTAATATGGGTTTTTGAATGTTATGAAGATAACAATAATGATATATCTCCGTTAATGGACTAAGAAAGAAAGTGCTAGAAAATGTGAATGCGAATTAACTGGAAATTCACCATTTATTAAAAATTTTTAAAACACATAATGCAATTATAGATTGTTGACAGAACAGTAAAGTACTTGGCTTCTTGCAGTACGGCATTCAAATTCGAGTATTTGTTCTTGCAGCACAATAACGAATACCATTAGACGAATTCAAAACAACACAGTTTTAGTTTTCTACTGTTTATTTCAGCTTCATTATCTAGGTTTCGTACCAGTGGACAAATGAAAATAGTTGCAAGAAAAATAAAATGCACCCTCAAAATAAATTTTAGATTTTCATTTGGAGCAAAATTGATATAAGATGCTTTTTTTTTTTTTGGAGAAATATAAGTAATGTGTTATTTTAAATTGAAAAAAAAATAGATGGAGAAAAAAAAGAGCATTTTTAAATTGAAATTAATAACGCGTTATTAAATAGTGAAAATAGTAAAACGAAATAATGAAACATTGATTCTTAGTTTGAAGAAGAAGAAAAAAACAAATCTTTTTAAAGTGAAAATAGTAATGCGTTATTGAACAGTGAAAATAAAAACGAAATAACAAAAATAGTTAAACTATTTTTAGTTTGAAGAAGAGGAAAGAAGCTTTTTTAAAGTGAATTTTTTTCTGAATTTTTCAACTATGTGTATGAGGAGAAACTTTAGTAACATGACAATATGTTGCACAAGGAAATGGATCCAATAAAATTCTATTAGTTCGTTGTGAGACTTTACTGAAATACAAAACTCATTGCATCTTTAAGGGCAACCTTTCTTAATTTATTTCTCTATAAATATTTAAAGCAGTGAATTTTAATAAATGCGGATTTCACTATACTACTAAGCATTCTGAATAATGGAATTCCCATTATTTAAATAGGTACTTTTATTGTATTTTTGTATTTGGTATTGTTCTGGGATAATATCAATAGTATTTTTATTGATATTATCTCCGAACAATACCAAAAAAATGTAATATTAAAAACAGAATAAATAAAGCAGAATTTTTCACAAATTTTATTTAAATCATATAACAGTTTTAAGAAAACTAATCTTACTGTCAAAAAGAAAATTCATGCACTTCCAAAATTTTAAGACTAATTAAATGCTCCAAATTAATTTTATTTCTAATAGACTGAAAAGTGTGAATTCATCTTGTGTGAATCTTGTATACAACTGAAAAAAAAGAATCAATCTTTCAACATATTTACAATATACTGGTATTACAATTTGCAAATCATTTTTTTTCCTAGTATTTAATGTGCCAGTAGACTTATAGATAATGTAAAAAATCCACTAGCAAATTAATAGTTTAACAAATGAGATTACTTCAAGTGGGATGACTACAATAAAAATTACAGGTTTGTATTTCAAAAGGATTCAATAGACGTGAAGCTATGACGTGCGAACACACTTTCAAAATTCAACCGAGGCCTTGAGATCAAAGACACCGACATTATTTTAACAGTACACAGCCAGGCTACCAGCCCTTCTGAAAAATGCTTATCTCTGGTCCTTATCAGAGCTGGAACAGGAAACTAAGGCGAGAAAAGGCACGTTTTCTAACAGACCGGACGAAAACCAGAAGTTGGGTTCAGCCCTTTCGTCCTTCTTCATTTGCGTTATTTAAAATACAAACTCAAGCCATCCATCTTTACTAGCTGTCGAAAGAAAACAGAAGGAGAATTTTATTTTTTGAGTGCCTGAATTGGGCAGAGCGTATTTCTCTGCAAGGATTGCGATAAGGATTGTATGTTTTGCATGATAATCTTTTTTTATTTTCTCATTAATGCACAAACCGTATCCATGGGTTTTAAAAACAATAGCATTTCGTAGTTGATTTTATATGCAACGTAAAGGCCCAAATGATAAGCATAGAATGGAATTAGCATGTACCACAAATTAAC
>JAOUZG010017314.1:6659110-6677336 GCA_026289955.1 Argiope argentata
ACCCAAATGATAATCATAGAATGGAATTAGCATGTACCACAAATTAATTTTGGGTTTACTCTTGAATATTTAATGATTTTAAATAGATTTTTTTTATTTAGATCATTGCACCATAAACATTTTTATTTCACGGCCACTTAATAGCTGTAAGACATTTTTTCAGGCCTCTGCGATGATTTTATATGCATCATAGAGACCCAAATGATAAGCATAGAATGGATTTAGCATGTACCGCAAATGAACTTAGTGTTTACTCTTGAATATTTAGTGATTTTAAATTGATTTTTTTTTAAATTTAGATTATTGCAACATAAGCTTTTTTGATTTCACAACGGCTTTATGAATGCAAGACATATTTTATTTTACCATCCCACATAATTTTATAATCTTCTGACTTCTATCTTAGTATTAAAAATGTAAATAAATAAATAAATAAAGTAGTGAAACACAAAACGCAGCAAAAAAAAAAATTAAACAGTAAGATAATAGAAATTTTACCCATCAATTATTTCAATCTTTGTCTGTATACCATCATAGCTATCAGTTTTTGAAATGCTAATAAAACATTTATAATTTTGAATTATTTGACATGACGAATTGATATTTACGAAGAGGTTTTTTTAAATGAGAATATTAGAATTCTACTGTGCTAATTTTTCCTCTGATAATTTGTATTACTGAAAATTTTATTCGTAAATAAAGACTATAGCAAAGTTTTAAAATTCCCATTTATATAATTCATTCTTCTTTTTATATAAGGAATTTTCATTCTGAAAAAATTCCCTTCGTTACCATCGGCAAATTAAGGAGTAATTCCCATCATTTTCTTTTTAAAATAATTTAGTATTTTTCGAGAAAATTCTTCAAATTACTATAGGAAATAATTTTAAAAAATGCACCAATTTTGAGTTTGTCCAGAAAATAATTGAAAAGCAAAATTTTTTGATGAGATGAATTCCGACAGCTTAATTATGATTATCAAAAAGAAATGTTAAAGTGATATTTCTCTTATGTTACTTCTATAAATTAGTTCAATTGCAGTTTTTGAAAATTAGGACTAAGTAAAAGTAATAGATAAATCAATATTATAAGTTTAAAAAATAATAATGTTGATATATCAGAAATGAAAGCGTTCAAAAAATCTTTTATTTCGTAATGTGAACACATCATATTAGTATACACTATGGGTTTCATTATTGTGAATAATAAAATAGTAATGCAAAAGATTTTATTTTTGAAAATATATATACAAATAAACAAAATTTATGACCTTGATTTAGTAAATTGTAATTATTGCATATAACACTTTTTGTAATTGAATTAATAATAAAAATTAATCATATAAAGGGAGTAAAAAAAATTTAATAAAAGAAATTATGAAACTTTTTTTGAGTTTATGGTTAATTTAGAAATTATAAATTAATGTAAGAAAAATAAATAAAAAAATGTCGAAATTCTCTATTTATAGATATCAATCTGCATTGTGAAAGAAAATAAAAGACATAAAAATGTTTATGGCTGTTTTTAGATTCATTATTCCCTTTAAATTTAAACTAAAGAACAATGTAGTTGGAGGAAATGCAAAGGTGCTATGAATTATGGAAGTAAAAGTACCATGAATAAAAGAAAAATAATTCTTTAATAATCGTCACTTCCATTCACTTAGAAAGTATCAGTAAGTTAACTAGAACTTCTCGTAGAATAGAAATATATTTACAAGAGCTGAACTGAACTAAAGTTTGATATATTTAAGCTGTATTTTAGATTTGGTACATTGGTAGTTACATAAAAATATCACCCATAGATCAGTGGTCATAAACAAATTTAGGATTAAATGAAGACAAGACAAAACTAAAAACACCATTACTAAGAGAAGCTAGAGGAGGTCCATTTACATTCGAAGACTAAGCTCCCATGAAATTTTTAATATATTTTTATACGCCCTCTTATTTTTTCTGTTTATTCCATTTTATAATATGCAATGGATTTTTTTGTCTAACTGACTAGTTTTAAATTAGAAATGACAATTTAAATATTAGTAAAATAGAGCTAATAACAAACAAATGCAAAATTCCAAATTTCTTGCCTTTTATGCATTTGAAACCTTTTTAATAAAGAACGGAGGGGGGGGGTCTTTTTCTCAGTCCCCGAAAATAATAAAAATATTAATAATTTGTTTAAGATATCACGTATTTATTAATTACAATTAAAATGAAATTATTCTAAAATGATTAACTATAAAATTCTTATGAAACTTTCATTGAGACGTTTTCCATGACTTCTGAAGAATTATATTAATTAATTAAAAGTGAAGGTAGAAACTTATAATACTTCCCAACTTTTTAGAATTGAATTAAAATTTACTGTTTACGCCATTTAACAGTACGAATAAATGGTACTTATACCTGAAATATACGACATAAAGCAATATTATTGTAAATTTAATAAATTTAATAAAAAACATTCTTAAAAACGCTGTGATATAATCAATTCGCTTCAGGTTCACTGTATCAACGTTATATACAAGGATTGGACTAATACAGCACATTAACATATTGCCCTGTTATTCAGCAAATCATTCTGCGGGCTTTTATGAACATTTAGCTAAGCGCAAACTCTCGTTTCCGCTAAGCGGAAGCACACTCAATTTAGCAAGATGGCTGAAGGTGGGGGTATCATATATAGTTAGGGGATGGGGGGGGGAGGAATGAGGCCAATGCACTTCTGTGGGCATTTACTTCATATTCTCTTAAAAGGGAGATCATTTCCAGACTTACAGTCCATGATGGTCAGGCGACAACTAGTAGAAAATTCCATATTTAAATTTATAACAGATATAGAAATGCTTAAAAATTGACAAAACTAGATTTTCACTTATTGCATTCTGATAAATTTTTCATTAAATAGTAAAGGATTACTTGGTTTATTAATAGTAAAGGATTACTTGGAAATATCTTACCTTTACAAATCCTTTCTGTCTCCAAAAACTTTAATAATTCCATTACTACAATTCGAAATATAAATAATTTTACTTGGTCTTAAATGTTATTTAACTAGCAGTATCCACATGGCGCCGCCCATGGCATAGCATCCAAAAAGTATAATTGGCTTAAACTTAAGTCTAGCAGAACATACCCATATCATAAGTCTCGATATGATATGGGTATGTTCTGCAACATCAAGTAAACATAAAAAAATATGTTATGGTTGGATTTCCTTCTTTTCGGCACATTGAGATTTGAATCTCGTCTTCTGACGATGTTTAAATAGTACTTTTAATGACACTTTAATATAATAAAGCTAAGCTTCTTAATTCCTAAAAAAATCAACAAAAAAAATCCTTATACAATGCACCGTTGTTGTTTTTAACTTATAGAAAAGCCGACGTTCTTTTATCTCGACTTGAGTGTCACACACTAAATTTTACTCACACCCCCTCGCTGGTTAGTTGGTTATCTAATGGCCTCACAATGCATTTGTATTATGCTCTTTTATCTTGTACTATAAGAAAGTTTCTAACACTGTTTTTCAAATCTATCATATCGACATTTAAATTATTTAACAAAACTGTTAATGTCCCCCTTTCACATTTTTACAATTTACACTTTTTTTTATTCTCTAACTTAAACCAGTTAAGTTCTGACAAAAAGCTTTTCAAAATCGATTAAGAGGGTGCTATAATATCATACTATTACTTTGATGGAAATGTACAGTTTAATCTCTTGAAGTATTGCCAACATAAAGGTTCTTACACAGCCCCTCCCCCTACTGCGCCAACAACTGAGCAAAACGAAATTTTACATTTGATCACTTTAGTGCATTGCAGTAATCAGGCGAGATTACTAAAACACTTACCACATCACAAACGCAAAAATTAGGCACCATTTAAATATATATATATACATAAAGATACAAAATGATTTTGATAAACATTATTTTAAAACGAATTCTTGCACCATTTAAACGAAACACTGTATTAAACAAAGACGAAAGAGGTGGTGAAAAAAAACGGTTGTCCAACTCACAGAGAATGTATACTACAATTTCTGTCTTTCTGTACTGGTTGGAACCATGTTTATTATTATTATTTTTAATTTCATGACCCGACAGTTATTTTTTTTCTCTGATTTTGATGACAGAATCAACGCTTTTATCTATTTGCAATTAATTTTAGATCTTGGCGAATTTGGATCAGCCTCTTTAGTTTGTTGCACAAAAACTAGGGATTTGCTAGCGTTCTTTATATTAAGCCATCTCTCTCTCTCTCTCTCTGTCTTTTGGCCACTCTCGAATACTGAACGCTTGCATAGACAGCATATTTTACTTCTAACACTTCTTTGCACATAATGAAATGAAAAACAGTGGCAATATTAATGACATGTTTGCCTAATATTTTTTTTTCAATCAGCAAATCTTTTTAAGGTGTTTTGGAAAGAATAGGTGGATTTATGAATAGATAGGACATACTACATACACGTTCTCGTTGCTACAGTTGATTTAATTCCTACAATTGAATATTTCTTCCGAGTTATTCTAAAATATCTTAACAGCAGATATCTTCTTGTGTACAACCGACCACCCCGCCACACTGGACGTAGCAGTATCGACAGGATTTTTACAGCAGATATCGTAGGAAGTTCCATAATCTTCATAGGCTTATAATAGGAAAATGTATTAGAATTACCACTGCCTAAAGTATTTCGGGTTTCTTATGACCATAAATGGTTAAGATCCTAAGAGGACTTGAGAGGACCTTGAATTTTGCCTTCCAGACTGTATTTAATTTTTTTCCTAAGCTCCTTGAAAACTGTGGATTTCTTAGGCTTGTTAAGAGGAATAATTGGAGTTGTCGATTTTTTTTCTCTTCCCTGACTAGAAGTGAGTCAAATGTTGCCCTAGTAGGATTTTTAGCTTTTAAATTCACTTTCTAACTAAAATCGTTTTATAATTTAAATTCTACTTACTAACTCATAAATATTAATATTTCACCAAACTGACATCCAAGTTCACCTTCATACTAAAAGTTCAGAGATGATTTGGTGTCTCCTGTTTCAACTGAACGCAAAATATGTTAATTCAGTTGCAGTTAACTTTTGCTTCCTCTTCCTTGTTCTTTTAAGTGCTTCTTTTACCTTTTCTTGACTTTCAACTTTACCATCAAGAGATAATAGGTTATTTTTATATACAAATTTATAATATACAAATTGGTAATTTCATTTTTCACATCATCATTTTTATATACAAATTTTATTTCTGATTTTAAACAGAAATAAAATTCAATTTCATTGCTAGTAACTAGATAATATGATTCTATTTTCTCTCTCTCTCTCTTTTTGGTAATTTCATTGGAATTTCAATGGTAATTTCCATTGGAAAGATCATTATGAAATTTTCTTATTTTAATTCAGAATTTTTTGAAACTACTTCATGCTTGATAAAATCCTTATTAAGTAAAAAAATTTAATCTAGTTAATCATTGTTAATGCACCAACATCCATAGTTTTAGATTCGTTTGTAGCCTTTAAATAATTTTACATATTGTATTTTCATGCTTAAAAGCAAATAAATAAATAAATAAAATAAAATGACAGGGTCTTGAAGAGGCGAT
Organism: Argiope argentata; assembly: GCA_026289955.1. Classification (NCBI taxonomy): domain Eukaryota; kingdom Metazoa; phylum Arthropoda; class Arachnida; order Araneae; family Araneidae; genus Argiope; species Argiope argentata. The sequence goes on from JAOUZG010017314.1 coordinate 6,664,719, forward strand.
TCAAATTCAGTCAATAGTAAAGTAGATGAAAGAATAAGTGTCTATAACTAATTTTCAAGAGTAAAATCCCACATTGAATGCACAAGGCCTCAAAACAGGAACAAGTCGAATATTTGAAACCTATCATTTAGTCATCGACAGATTCGAATGCATTTACTTAGGTAGATCGAAGAATAGACTTGGGAAAGTAAAAAGTATCAATATTGCTAGGAAGAAAAAAAAATGATTCCCTAATTCACGGGGGAAATTTGTTTTGATTTTTTTAATGAAGTTCATCATGCCATATTAAAGCATATTCACTAGAAACATACGATAGCATCTTACAATGATGATGATCTTCCATGCCATTAGATTATACTGAATATTTTTACAAATCTCTCAAAATTAGATCATAAAAGATCTTAAATAAAATTGTTGGCATTACAAAATGAATCAAATTGACAGAAATAATTTACAGTTGCTTTTACTATTGCTTCATTCCCCTCTGCTCTATTACAAAGAGAAAAAGAAACGTTCTAGGACAAAAAGCAAAATGAAATATAATGAGTATGTGCCCACTTGAAGAGTTTATTTCATTTACCATTCTATGAATTATAACGACTTAAAGCCTTTGACAACACAGGAAAAATAAATTTAGAAAAAAAATCAGCATATTCAATTTTTTCAATAAAAATATTCATATTAAGAAATATTTCGCAAGTCACCAAATATATCGCTATTGGAAGAAAATTTTAGTCTACTTTTATTCGCTTTGAAAAATGGAGGACACCATTTTTTTTACTGCCTCAGCAAAAGAGAAAACAAACCATTAAGTAAAGATATTGCGTCATAAACTCGCAGCGCCATCTATCCCTCAAAGGGTGAACTTTTCTGAGATTACACTTTTCACTGAAATATATATTCGGAATTTGAATTTGATTCATTTTAGTTTAGCTTTCTAGTTCTTATTATACAAAATCTAAGCTATTATTTTCATTCATTATTAAATTGCAAAATAACTCTTTTTAGATTTCTGTATTCATTCACATTGAAATATTTCAAATTTGTATAAATTCGATGATAACTTTTTATATTTTTCTTTGTCATTTCCCAGATAAATTTGAGTCGAAATGAAAAATGTTCAAATTTTAAAAAAATATTTCAGTTCTAATTCTTGTAGTTTGTAAAAAACGCAATTTCAACTCAAAAACTTAAATTCTTTTCCTAAAAATTCATCCTGGAATAATTATTTTATAACTGTGCCTATTGATAAATTGTAATTAAAGTTTATTAAAAAAATTATTTCGAATTCTGAATGCCTTGAGATTGATTATGCGTAATCCTTTTCTTCCTGATGAAAAATAATAAAAAGAATTTTATTGAAGATGACAATTTTTTTTAAAAAATAAGGGTCTTGATTTTTTTCTGATAGCAGAATTATAAAAATATTTTAGAAAATTCAGAGGGAAATTCATTCCACATATCTCGCAAAACTTTAGGAAGTTAAAATTTTGTCAACAAATCTTTCTCAAAACGTCAAAATGAAAGCTATCAGATATAACGTGTCGCGCCATCTATGGGGAAAAAGCTGAACTAATACGTCTAATAGTATTACAGATGTAAATATCCCATTTAATTAAATTTAGCTTAACATAGGGAAAAATACCTTAATATAAGGAGTAATAATCGAACAAAACTAATACAAAAATATTTTTTATAAATTTTTAATTCGTATTTCGGTCTACAATGAAATCGAAAAGGAATAAAATATTGTTACTCGGGGGAAAAGGGTAAGTACAGTTTGTATAATTTTATTTTTATTAAATACTTTAATATAGAATTTTATTTATCTACTTTGAATGTTGAAATATTTTGATTAAAAATATTTTATCAACCAATTTTTTCTTAATATATTAGCAAAGCTTAGTTCAAAATTTTTAATTTATAATTTTTTTATGGACAAAATTTATTTTATACTATTTTAGAGTTATTATATATTCATTACTCTACATGTTATGTTCTAAAAATCATAACATGAAAGCATCTTGAGTTCTTAATGTTATTTAGATATTTCAGAAAGTTTTTTTTTTAATTTCTTTTGTCCTATTATTATATACTCATTTGCCTACTAAGAACATTTGAAATTTTTATACCTTTTCTACAATACTCATTAGATTCCTTTTTTTTTTTTAATTTTTCAGAAAAAGCCGGAAAAGAAAATGCTCAACAGATGATGCAATTGACATCTACAGAGTCAAAAAGAACGGATTTAGTAACACAATGTCTTGTTATCTTGCATGAAATCTTCGAAGTATGTTCAGAATATTTTTATTCTGGTGAAATGCATTATTGAGATTTAATAATTTTTCATTGCATTTAATTTTTTTGGAAAATAATTTAAATTTTTTAAAAGGTAAGGGATCTTTTTTGAATTAAAATCTTTATTCTTTTTTAATAATCTCATCTGTAGGCTTATTCAATTATATTTTTAATTTTTTTTTTTTTTGAAATTTTACAAGTAGAATAAAATCTTTGGTAATTTTTTTTTTAATTTAAAAACAAACGTTAAAAATATAAGTTTTAAATTTAAATCAAATATGCTAATAAAAATGTTTAGAAAGTCCATCAATAATATAAGTTAATCACACTAATTTTTATTATCAAAATTTGAAAGCAACATTATCTGAAAGTAATGACTCGATTCCTGATATTACAACTAAGGATAAGTTACAATATAACATAGTGAAATATTCTTGTATTTATAGCATTTCTACAAACAATAAATGGGAACGTGATTATTTGTGTATGTTTAAATTTACCCTTATAGCTTCCAAATTAAAAACATATAGAGGGTGAAAAATGCACTTTGGGATGATCATTTTTAAAATTAAAATTAGTTAAAAATTAATCCGAGATTTTGAGATTTTCCACAGTATTATTTCAAAAAATTTATTTTTGTACCAAAAATAAATTTTATGAATAATTCTTTTTAACAACTCGAAAATTTTTTATTTCCTAATTCTGAACTTAATTACCAAACAGCTTTTCCTAAATTTTATGCTTTGTTACAAATATTTTTTGCCTAATTTTCAACAAGAATTCGAATAGCTTTAATTATTTCATAAAATAGTAAAACGCATTATTTAACATGATGTAAGAACATGATGTTTTTTTTCGTTACGTTTTTCTAAATAATTGAAGTTCGAATGAGGCACTAAGCATAAATGGCCATATTCATCAACTTCTTTTAATCATATATATATTTTTTTACCTGATTTACCAGTATCGCATTATTATTATGTATGCTTCTTTGAAAACAGATGCCTTTTTAAAACATTGATCTGCTTTTTCAAACTGGCTTAAACTACTGAATGACATAAATTTATAAAGGCAAGTAATAACTTTAAAAATAATATTGTTCTTGCATTTTAATTTAAAATTAGATTTCACTTTTATTTATATTATTTTATTTTGACACTGTTGGAAGTTAAAAAGGGAAAGATCCTGTTTGTTAAATTCAGCAAGAAAAAAGAAGGTTTAGTAAATATGAAAGTGACGAAAGTTGATATACTTATAAATTGATTACCCGCCAATTATGGTTTTCATGGCAAAAGAGTATTTATATATATACGATAAAGAGGAAGCTCTGGTATGCTATTAAATCGTGGTTGATTCTTTAAAAATACAGTGTGAGGTTGAATATAATATTACCCAGTTATTAAAATTATACATAACCACTATTCCGTGACAAGCATCTAACAATTTATTTTAATCATTAGTTCTAAATAATTCTGGAGCAAAGGTTATTTTAAATTTTTGTAAATTTCATTTTGAAAATATGAACAATTTTATATAACATGGGTTTGCATTGCCTTGATATTGACCTCCCCCCCCCAAAAAAATGTTATCAAATAACAAATAACATAACATTAACAAATATTATTACTGAAATAAAAAAATAATTTGTACTAAAAAATACTGAGTAATTTATACTTCATAATACTGAATAATTTATAGTTAACAATAATGCTCAAATTTATGAAACATTTCTTAAGCGTCGTAATAATGCATAAACAAATATTACGTATTCGAATTTTTAAAACCTTTTGATTACTAAGCTTTGTTTCTTATTTTCAGTCCTATTGTTTTATATATGATTTACCAAACATAAAACAATATTTGTATTTACATATTATTCATATTTGAAATGACTATTTTTATTATTGCAGAAAAAAAAAGAAGTGGAATGTAGAGTTGACGGAGCAAAATAAGAATAATGAAATTAAAACTGCGACATTTAATTTTCCAATCGTTTGTTATATCATCTAAGTTTATTTAAAGTTTTGTTAATTTTAATTTTATTTTTATAATTTTATTATTAATATTTTATAATTTAATATAATTTTAATTTTAATATTTTTCAAAAAAATTCTTATAATAATAAGAATTTGTAGGCATAAATATAAAAATAATGACAACTAACAAAATTAATTAAGAAAGATTACAGATTTTCCCATTTTTGGATATTTTAAAGTACAGTGAAAGATACATTTTCAGTGTGTACAGTGAAAGAATTACAAAAAGTAGTTGTAGAAATTATATTAGCAGTTGAAATTTTTTGTAGGAATATATAACTTTTATTGTAGCATATTTTTCTTCCCAATATTATTATTAACTTTTCAAAAAAAGTACTTGAAAAATGAAAATATATCATAAAAATGTGTGACGGTTCAATTAAGACACATTCCCTTTATTGAGCCACTAATTTCTTTTAAAACTCAATTAATATAAAAGTGTATTTTCATTCATAAATTCACACCAGTATACAGTGAATTAGTGGTAGTATAATTTCTTATCTTATTAACATAAGGCTTTGTTCTTTTTGAATCTATATTTGATAATTAAAAAGTCCTTTCATTACAGGTGAGTCAATTATGTTCAGATTATTCCTTTTATGCAATAAAATAATTAATTGATTGAACCAATCAAATTAAATAATAACTGTTTCCCAATTAATGTGTTGATTGAGAGGGAACAACAAGCAAACTGGTTAAAAAATTTCATTCTTTTAACTGGCAAATAAAAGTATGAGTTTAAAATATGATAAATACAAAGTCTATAAATTATAGAGTATTAAGATAATATGCTTTATCAAGTATCAAGCTCTTAAAAATTTCATCATGTGATTTTGGTCCCCTCCCATATTCATTAGGGGGAGTATCTGTTTGACAAATGAGTGCAAACATGAATACCGGAAAAGTTGGAAATGTAAGCAATAAATAAAAACAAACACATTCTCCTTATGTTGTAGAAATAAAAAATGGTAATCTTAAATAAAATTTTTAAAAATGTGTTGAAAGCTAAAACAACTTGATTATCTTTTTTTTTTAAATGAATTCATATGGAGCACGACCTAGATCAAAAAATACTAACTCGCCATCGGAAAAGAGACAGCAGTTAGTTATCTAAGTCCGCAGCATTTTGTACAACAAAATTTTGACCAGTTGTATTTAAAACTATATTAAAAAAATAATAACATAATATATAATATTTGATAACATAAAGTATGTAAACAAACATATATAATGACATTTTAATGCTCATAATATTCTAATATTAAATTAATTACAGCATTTGCTTATTTATTGTAACCACATGGTGCTTTATCTAAAAAAGGATCCTATACATCATTTTTACATAGCTAGAATATAAGTTGCATATTATATATCTTAAATATTTAAGAAATCAATTTTATGAAAAAGGTTCAATCTCAACAAAAACTTCTCTCTTTAATGTGAAACTTTGATTCATAAATTTTGGATATTAGTATAAATATCAAAAATATTACAAATTTTAAAAAAATAATTGAATCTGAACTCTTTAATAAGCGAAAAGCAACCATCATTAAAATATTTTTATTTTATTTTATAGGTGTTTGAGATTTTTATGGATTAAAAAAAAAAACAATATTTGAAATTAATAAACAGACACTATCATCAAATAGAAAAGGTAAGTGCAATTTTCCCGTAAGAATAGAAAATATGGTAATTATTTGAAACCTTGAAAATTGTATTCTGTTCACAAGTAATTCAACTGAATTTCTGTTTTTATTCTCACCTGTAATAAAAATTAAAAATTGCATTTGTAAATACAATTTTTAATTTTTATTACAGGTTAGAATAAAAATTATTCCCCAAACGAAATATTCACTTTAGTAACCTCATATTTTTCTCCTTGCGCTATCGTTTTATAGCAAGAGAAAAGTATAATCTATAATTTACAATGTATAATCTCTAATTAAAAATAGAAATGTTTGTAAATATTGCGGTGTCAATACAAATTCATTGCATTTTGGCAATAAAGATACAAGTAATCGTGGTAATGTTTCAATGGAACTATTGAAGCAAATTTTAAAACTCATTTGGAAGCTTGAATTTTAAAATTTAATTTAATTACCAAATAAGAATTTTATGACAACCAGAAATAGAAAAATACATTAACCTAACTGTATTCTTAGGTGAATATTTGGTAGGTTTTTGCTGTTTGGTATTATTTCGCCGAAACAGACGAAAACTCTATCTTTATTTTAATTTTGTAAAACTGTTTTTGTAATGAGTTGACTCTTCCAATTTCAATCGCCTTCAATGCACCAGACAATATTATTTTCACGAAAAAAGAAGTCCAAAATCTATACTATTTTTTTGTTGTAATATATGATTTTAATTAATGTTTTGCTTATTATTCCCTTTTTTTACTAACATTTCTCAAGTTAAGGGGGCGCTATGATGGCATTGTTAATAATATATATGAATGATTATAAATACAAAATGTTAAAATTAAAGATAAAATGTATTCGTTCTGTTGGATTAAGATTAGAACATTAAGCTCCATAATAAATCAACATTTTTTTAAATGCTTAATTTTTACTATTTTACAATGAAAACTTCCAATATGCTTGATTCTACAAATACCTACATTTACATTTCAAGTATACTAATTTAAATTACCTGATAGAATTTCCAAATGATTGTGCTGTAATCTATTTTTAGTTAAATCAACAAAAGTAATCACTTTAAAACTTTCTCGCAGTAAAAATCTTATCCTTCGACCCATCTAACAATTTTGGATCTTAGATTTTTCCACGAAAACTTTTCACTGCATAGGCGAACAATATTTTCGAAACATATATCTTTGGCGAAAATCTAAGATTTTTATTGAATCGAAAATGTGATTCCTGTCTTTTTTTCTTTTCTTTTCTTTTCATTTTTTTTGTCGTTGGAAAATGGTTTATAGTATACAAAAATAGAATTGCTGTTTTAGATGGAGGGGAGGGGTCCCCAATGATTAAATCTGAAATTTGACACAGAAATGCAAATATAGTCGAAACATTATAAACGTATTTTCATACACATAAATCATTGCATTTCTGAGTTATTGAGTATATATGCTCATAGCCGGCTTTCTGGCACAGACGTCTTCCTCGTGTTCTGGAAGTCCCGGGTTCGAGTGCCGGTTTGGGCATGTTTGTTCTTCTGTGTGCTATCTGTGAGATGTGTGACTGTGCCCTCTGTAAAAAGGGGCTGTGCAAGCAAATGTGGTGAGTGTGTAGCTAAGTCGTTCTCTTGGCCCTAGTTGGTGCTACTTCAAAACAAGAGGCGCTTCTTTCGGCTTAAATCTATCCAAATATATCCAATAATATATGAATATCTATCCAAATTTGATACCATGAAATCTGAATATCTAATTTTAGCCGTTTAATTTCATCCAAATTTGATATAGTGAAATCTGAATACCAAATTTTATCCATTTAGATCTATTCCTTCTGTAGTAACCATGGTAACTTGTATTCGAGCAGCAAGACGAGTAGATTTACACAGAATACAATTTGCTCAAATTTTGAAAGAAATCCACAAACTTCATGTAAAGACGCCATAAAAAAACTTAATACTTTAAACGTTTTGAATTATCGACAGAAAGATATTACGCCAAAAGTCGGTTTTTCGAACTTGCGGAAATCTGAAACGCAGTAATATGTCAAATTTCCTTATTATTTTTATTTGGCGATTATGATATTCTCTTTGCACTTTGTACACGAGAAAGTAAGGAAGTTTTCATATTGAAAGATTATATGTATCTTTAATTCAATTTTCCAGATAAATAAGAAATTACTGACCTCAACATGCAATGATTAAACTTCATATAAATATCAAAAATAGTTTTTAGTTAGGTTAAAAATAGAAATAAATCCTTATTAAAAATTTGAAAAAAGGAACCAGTTAGAAAAAAAAATCTTGCCAGTCGATGCCATTTTTATTCAGAATAAAATAAAAAATCTAAAAATTACTTATTGAAGCAATTACTGCCTGTAAAAACTTATTCCTTTTTTCAAACAGGTTACTCCGACACGTGTTATTAAAGTATCTAAGCTGACAAGAGACTCGTGTTTCCGAAGCACCTTCTCGCAGCAGAAGTCAAGTTTCTCGTGTCTGGGACACGTGCAGTGTTCTCTTATCACAGAGGCTTCTTACCTAAAGTTCTTGTTGAGATGAAGCAACTGAAATGAAATACCTATTAACCTAGTACTCCCACTGGACTTATCAAATACTGGGACGATAGAAAGACGTAATAAAATAAGGAGGAGTTTGTTGCTCAATATACTTCATTTCGGTGTAATTTATTATAAAGGTTCGTTTGATACCCACACCGACACATTATAAACTGCTGTCTATTTTATCACCTTATCGTATTTTATAGCTCCATTTTCTTTCATTGCAGATTCAAAGGTTTTATACGTGCCGAGGGTATTCTAAGCTAAATACACGTGAGTTCTTGAATATCCAAAGGAATAACAGTGAGAAGAGTTTTTTTATCCCCCCCTAGCCTGCTTGACCACTTACACTTGACCTGCAAATTATTCGGGGGGGAAATGATACACTTCAAGATGAAATCCAATTTAATGATCAATCTAAATTATTTTGAAGTTTATCTCTGAAAATGATACTGCAACAATAAAAAGATCAGCAGTTAATTTAGGAGTTCACACACTTTGCCACTTTCTTGGGTACAATTCCATAAAGGATAAAGCAATCAGTTTGATTAACAAAGTTTTTATATAGGGAACAGTGAATAAGCAATCATTATGGCCAAAAATAATTTATTTTACAAAATTTTAACATATATTTAAATATTGAAGAACAATTTCTGACATTATTCTTGTTTCGAATTTATACTGATGTACTAAATGAAAATAAGCACTGACGTATTGACCTATTTATTCAATCAGAGAACTCAAAATTCACAAATTAGACATTTCATCTCTCTCTGATTACAATAAGTAATTCTTTTTACGTCAGTGCTTACTTTCGTTTTGTACATCAGTATAAATTCGAAACAAGCAGAATGTCAAGAATTGTTCTATAATAAAAACTTTACTAACAGTATTTATTACAGTATGGTGTTCGAATTGCTAACATAAAAAATTACATATAGTTTTTAGAATTAAAGTATACAGGTATATGCATGTCATTGCCAAAAATCTAAAAAATACTATTGCTATTTTTATTTGTTTCCTCATTTTTTTTAAATCAGATATTTTGTAACATAACTACGCTTTATATTACAAAGGTTTATTGCATTTAAATGAAGAGAAAATACTAAATTTTAATCCAAAGTTCCATAATTCATAATTGGCATCTTGAAAATCAGAATTGAATGCAAAATGTATTTTAATTTATTCATCGTTTCGAATTTTATCATTCGAAAACAAACATTTTTAAATTACTGAATTTATTTCCATTATTTCCATTTTATAAATTGATAATTGATTAATCACTTTATTTAAAAATGAATATAACGCCTTTCTAGATAAGCCTTGCAAAATGAAATATCTGATTGTGACAATATAAATAAAGGTGTATAAAAATTTGCCTTAGTTTTTATATCTAAATTCTAAAAAAAATTTCCCGAGGAATGAAATTTTCATAGATATCTTTCATTCAGAGATCAAGGATTCGAGTCTTATAAATGAAAAATCTGTCGGATTAATATTTGTAGTAATAAAATTCATATTCTGTTCATTAAATTTCGTTAAATTCCATTATTCGAAGATTTATATGATTTCTCTATTTGTGACATTTTGTTAAATTTAATTACTCAAAGGTTTTCATTAATTTTCTGTGAGTAAAAATATATTTAGGAAGATACAGAGCAGCCTTATTATGAATAATATGAAGTAATGCTTGGCAAAAGAACTTATAGTAGGAATTATGACTCCAAATGACTCAATGATTTGACTTAACGAATTAATGATAAATAGGTAATGATTTATTGACATAAGACTTAGTATAAACCATGATAACAAAATATGAATGTGTTTGCCAAATATGCAAAGAGATGGGTAAATATCATAACCCAGGTGCTATTTACGCTTTACCCTTTATTATTTACCCTCGCGACAAAATAAATAAATAAATAAATAATCGTAAAATGCCCTAGTTAAGCTACGGGATTGAGTGCTAGCCTTTTGAGTAGAAAAAGACACTACTAGACTCTTTTTATTAATATTTCGTTCAAAATTAAGGAAAAAAATTGTAAGAAAAATATTCCTGATTCGATATAATTTTTAGCATCATCATTTCCATACTTCTTTATAAGTTCTTTTGCTTTCTACTTATACATATGCTAATTGCCCATTGTTTAACTAATTTACTGATTGCTTAAATTGTTCTATTAAAATGTTAAATTGCATATCAGTATAATATAGTTTCTTTTGTTATCCACTTCGGTGTTATTTTTTGAACGTTACATTTTACCCTACCTATTTACTTCACATTTTTCCTATTTATTTAATTTGTAGAACTTTTGTATTAGTCAATAAATAAAAAGATTTCAAAATTTTTTGAAACATAATATATGCAATAACGTATAAGTATGCATTAATGTATAATGTATAAGTATACAAAAAAATTTAATTCAGAAAGTTGCCTGTGCTTTTCACTTCTCTTTTCATGAAGCCTTTCTTTCTTTTTTTATGTGAAACTCATTTAGTTATTTTATCATCTACTCAACTATCGTTAATATTTTTTAATGTTCTGATGGTTTTTATATGAAATTAATTAATATAAATTAATCTTACGTTGGAGTGAATATCATAATATTCTATCTCTATTTCTTGATAAATGAATGAAATTATAAATTAATTGAAAACAATTTTCACAAGCCAAACTAATATCCCTGAATAGTTCTAAATTATGCATAAATTAAAATATTAGTACTAATATAAAATATTAACCTTAAAGTAATTAATGTTGTGACATTTTGATAACATTACATCTGATATGTTTATAAGAGCCAAAATACACACTTTTGTCCTTATTATTTGTAGATATAGAGATTATTTGTAGATATAGAGACAATATTTCTTTTTTTTAACAATTATTTCTACTTAATAAAAAATAATTACTTATTTATTAGTTACTAAAAAAACAGCGAATACAAAATTTCAACTATGAATTTATTAACTTTTAATCAAAGCAGCTGCAGTGATAGATAAATATTCAATGTTTGGAAAAAATGGAAATTCATAACAAAAATATCAAATAAAAAACATGCTCAATTTTTGAGATTTAAAATTCATAACAGTGCCATCTTCCAAGCTTGGTGTTCCTTGCTTACATTGAAATTTAATGCCCCGCTTAAATTCTGCCATGTTAATAATTAAAACATCATAAAAATTAAATAATCATGAGAGCCCGAATAAATGGATACAAGCTCATAAATAAATAGGCAATAATGAAGCTTAATTAGAATAAGGCTCGAAGAATCGGGGGGCGAAGACGTCCGTCCCAGGCGAGTGCGGCGAAAAAGCGAATTAGAAAATTCTCTCTAATTTACGAGGAAGCCGGTCCTAAAGTAATTTGCTGTCCTGTCTTTGGGGCTGAAAAGCTGTATTCGCATAAATAAGCTCCCGAGGAATCGATCCAGGTCCAGAGGTAATTACCAATCTTGTCCCGGGACCCATAAATCTGCTTTCCCCCATCCACATTCCAATATTGGTGGAAGAATGCGAATGAGATTCCCAATGAACTGAGAGAGCCTTTCCAATAATTATGTGCCACCCGCCCGCCAGGATCTGGAAAAATGGGAAGAAACAGAAACACTGGAATTCTGCAGAGTTCTTCGTGGTGGAACCAAGAACGATGAGATAGATATTCTTGGGGTGGTTTTCAGAATGGTATTGTCCAGGATATTTTAAGGACAAGAATAAGTCTCATTTTGTTTAACTAAATATTTTTTTTCAAAAATAATTTTTTCTTGAAGAAATAAACAAGCAAAATTTTAAAATAATATAGAAGAATAAACAAGCAAAATTTATCTCGTAAAGGAGAATTCTAAAAAGTTTACTGAGAGATAGATATTCTAGGTGTGGTTTTCTTCCGTTAGCGAATGTATACTGTCCAGGATATTTTAAGGTTAAGAATATATCTCGTTTTGTATAATTGTGCATGATTTAAAAATTTAGTTTTTGTTAAAGTAATAAATATCGACAGGAGACCTGATAGAGGCTTGCGATGAGATAGATATTCTAGGTGTAGTTTTCATTCGTTCACAAATGGATATTGTCCAGGATATTTTAACGAC
>JAOUZG010017314.1:6681823-6717480 GCA_026289955.1 Argiope argentata
ATATAGCTTAACCTTCTCTAATTCTCTTGCTATCATATATTAAACCATTGCTCATATTTTACCTAATATTTTGTCGCCTGGCATTTTCACTTCAACAAGTTGAAATACTGTACTTCATACTGTAAAAACATTTGTTCCATTTCTTTATGTCATCGGTCTATTTCTTTATTTTGATAATGTTTCTAACATTTATTGATTATTTTTCATATATCAATTTTTTCTTATAGTTTATTTTACTTGATAGAAATAACTTCAGCTTTATCTAATAGACATTCTTTATTTTCAAAGTTTTTTATAGTATAAATTTTGAGTAATATTTTTAATGGAAAATGGTTTTTCTTAGTTTTTTCCAAATCGAAAGTATAGCGAACTTGGACTTAAGACCATAAGACCAATATTAAAAGTCTTCCGATTGAAATATGCATAAATGCCGACGCCTTTAAAACTTAGTATTTTGTTCAATCCCCGTCTGCAAATTTACGAAGTATCTCGAAATATTAATGATATCTTATAGTATAATATTAAATATTTTTTTATGCTTTTAAAAGAAAGGAGGCGTGTAATGGTTTTTGAATGCGTGTAATGACATTCAATAAAACGGATCTGATCTGCCAAAATCAAAGCAAATATGCTTTAGAAAGTATGAATTCAAACTTAACACTTAAAAAAAACCATACTAATTTTTGAAACTAAACTTTACAAAAAATTTCAAGTAAATAAGAATTAAATATAATTTTGTAGTTTCAAAAATTACTTTGGCTTAATTTTTTAACAGCATTTTAAAATTATAAAAAACAACTTTTTAATGTTACCGATTTAAATGTTATGAAATTTTTCTTTAAGTTCAGACAGTTTAAAATTTTTCTGGGGGATTTTCAATTATATATACCATTGATATTGAAGCTGTTATCATTGTTTAATACACTGTTTAATTACATGATTTTCTTCCATTGTTAATGTTAACTAATGAAGTAAGATTCAGTCAAGCATCTGAGTAAATTCCATGAGGAATAAGAAAGTGAAGTTACAATATTATGAAAGACAGTGTGCAATTTCATATAGATTATCATTTACAGTATTGTGAACGACAATGTGCCGCTTTATATAGACACAAATTTTTAATGACATTATGGTGCCATAAAACTCGACTCCATTAGGCAAACGGGAGATTTTAAAAAAAAAGAACATCATGAATTTGGAATTATACATTAAATTTTATAGAGTAAGGAGCAATTCTGAACGAACCAGGTATTTATCAAAGACTGCTAGTTATATTGCTCATAGATATGCTCACAAAAAAACAGAGGTGGTTAAAATCTGTGTAGTGAATGCCTATCATAAGTCATTTATGCCTATAATAAATCACTACCTATCATAAATCGCATATATCTAGAATAAATCACATATACCTATCATAAATCACATATATCTTTCATAAATCATATATATCTATCATGAATCATTTATACCTATCACGAATCTTATAGATCATATCAGATATTTGTACTATAGGCTCCGGCTAGCTGTTTGTGAAGCAATTGTCATTTCATTCATCATTTGAATTTCGAATTTTAACTTTTTTTAATTAATTAAAGCTATAATCTTCGGAACTTTTTCGAGCACTGTCCCGATGAAGTGTGTGGTAAAAATTAAATGTTTAATTTCTTTAGTCAAATTGTAAATAAAATTATTTCTCTGGAACGTTGCAATGATTGTAATCACTATGAAATACACGCAATCCTAATTACGACATTTGTATTATTTTTTTGTAAATCCCCCCCCTATAATAGTTGTCTTAATTGCTATTTTAATCCTAAATCGCCAATTTTATAGTAAAGAATTGCTTATTTTATTATTGTACGTTAACGATACTGAAACAAAATAATTTGTATGCAATTATTTAAAATAAAACTTAAAAAGCTCCGATTGGCTATGATTGAAGAAATGTATGGGAACAATTTTTATGGGACACTTAAGCAAATATGGACAATTGCTCAAACAATTAACTCAAACTAACAATTTCTAAACAATAATAGTTAAGAAATTCAAGCTAATTACTGCTTTATGAATCGAAAAGAATAAAATGGAAGATTGCATTACTTTCTTAACAATGCCTTATAAATCCTTAGGTGTCCGAGAGCTGTTGCCAGCCGAAAGAAGAAGAAGCATCTGGTAGATCGCTGAGAGATATTTATGCAAGAAGGCCAAACATTGAGTGCTAGAAACCGGTTCGTGCTTATATCCAGCAGGGAATAGCAGTCTACAAATTTGAGCCATGGATGGTGGAAAAATACAGCAAAAACTAATCTCAGTAAGTTTTTACGGTAATTTAATTGAATATTATATTTCTAAGCAGTTTCAATATCATAGGAGCAATTGTATGAAACATTTGGTAATTATGAACGTATAAACTATCTATAAATGTTACTTGGAGTCCAGGGTTCGAGTCCTGGTTCGGGCATGGTTGTTCTTCTGTGTGCTATCTGTGAGGTGTGTGGCTGTGCCCTCCTGTAAAAGAATGCTGTGCGAGCAAATGCGTGATGAGTGTGTAGCTAAGTCGTACTCTTGACCGTAGTTGGTGCTACTTCAAAAACAAAAGATGTTCCTTTCGGTTTAAATCTGCTACTGTATCAGCGGGGGGCTTATCCAATATGGCAAGTTCCATAAGTAACAACAACAACAACATGCATGTTGCATATTAATGATATAGGCATATGTGTTAGCGTTAAATGTCAACTATTATAACGCTCGATCGCCGCTATTATAATTGTGGAAATTATATCCGTGAATTAAAATTGAGTTATCAGAGAATTATAACTGTGGAACTGCGGATGAGGATTTTGATTTCTAAAGATTTTCGAAAATTGATTAATTATTGAGTTATCATCAACAAAATTTGAACAAAACGGTTTTTAGAGAAATCAGTATTTAATCTTTTCGTTATGTTGGGTATAATCATTGTACCAGTAAGCGATAAAGATTTTCGTTTATTTCGTTTTCATCACCTTTGATCTCTTTCTGATAAACGGAGTGCTTGAATATGAAAGAATCTTGACCTTTTAACATATCCCCCAGAGAGGGGGCATCTCGAAAGGGGCAGTCATGCTTAATGCATGGTGGTTGGATCTCGCCACCATAGATGTTACACCAATAGGTGGGAGTTAGGTTCTTCCCATTGATGACGGGACGTACTTCCTACAGGAAGGGTTTTACCGTGGCTGGTGATGGCCCTTAGGACTCAACCATAGTTCCGACCAATGTTGCTGTTGCGCCGGTCCGATCATTCAGTTTTATGGTTTATCAATGTGCATTCGGGCGAGTCGGAGAGCCAGTAATATGACGATGATTAACCTCCTAACATTACTGCTGATTTTGGAAAAAGCCATTTCTACTCAAGCAAAATGGGATTGCCTTAAAAAGGGATTGCCTGCATGTAAGAGTGCATACCAAGAATAATAAATTCATTATAATTTAAATAAAACATTCAGTTAATCGTCCTACTGCCCTAACTTAAACAGTCTCTTTATATAGGAATTATATGTGGATATTATAAAATTTTTAGATACATGAGAGTAATTTTTTAAATCCATAAAAAAAACCAAAATAGAAAAGTAAATCATTATGAAAAGTGGCCAATGCTTTCAAATGATAGACCTTAGAACTGACATTGGAATCATAGTGTATACTATTATTCATACCAATGCTTAATCTCAACTTAGGGATTTTCTAACCATTCAGGTCTTTTTAGATTTACATTGTCATCATATAATAAAATTTATTTAACCTTTATTATTATTATTATTATTATTATTATTATTATTTTGCTTTTCCTCTCTCAAAATTATACCAATCCATATTAATTCTTTAACTGGCTGGAATGCTAATATTTGCTCTTTTTGCAAATTCAAGCGTAGTCGTTTTAGATAGATCAGATCCTAGATAAACGTCAGTCAATCGGTTAAGGAAAAAAAATCATTACAAAGCAATTAAATTACCCTTTTCTTGGCCAGTGGAAAGTAAATCAAATTAATTTCGGGGACTGAGTAGCATGGGCAGTTTAAAAAAAAGCATTGAATATTTATTTTTTACTTGAGGAAAGTACTTGGGAGTCACGGTCGATATACTTTACGATATTAATATTGCACAATTGTGAGACGTTTATTTTATTTGCAAAATTTTCCAAAGTTTAATTGATTTGTATCTTCCCGTTATTTACAACACTATTCCACTTATACTCTAAAGAGTCTAAAAGTAGCTTTAAAATATATTTCACTTAAATTAAAAATAATAAGGAAAAAGAACTGGTTTTAGTCAAAATATTCATTTTCGATTCCAAAAGAATATTTTAAAAGAGAATATTTTAAAGAATATTTTAATTTTTTTTTAATTCGGTACAGATTTAGATACCAAAATTCTGGATATTTTATAACTTTATTCATAAAGAAAATACTTAAATATAAAATATACACCAACATTTCCTATAAAATATTTGCATTTAACTTGAAAAAAGATAATATTAAATAATAACATAATCATCAATAACAATGTTGCATTTGCTTTTTTTTTGCATTTTTGTCAACTTTTTTTTAATCAATTAACATTTTTATCTTTAAATTGTATTCCACAATATACAATTTTCTACGATATATACTACTATTCGTTTGGTGTCTCGAAATATGCAAAGACTGAAGTAATAATATATATTTTTTAAATTAAAAATCAAACATATAGCAAAAAATTACTAAGAAATTATTATTATTATTATTATTAAAAAATTATAAATTAAAAAGAAAATTTGTTATCCATTTAAAAGGGAAATTTTAAAAGAATTTTTAAGCTCTACCACAGTATAAAGTATAAACTTGTGAGTACACTAATGAATGGTACACTAAGAAATGCTAGAAGTAAAACGTAAATTGAAGTGTCCATAAAAAAATCCCATGTTATGCTAAAAAGGTTAATATTAAAGTTAACGAACCACCTTCTTCTTTTTTCCTAATATGTTGCGAAAAGAACGGAGTGAAGAATCTGAAGTTACATGCGAATATAAAGGAGATGGAGAAAAAATTTTCAAAACCCTTACCTTATTTTTTCAGAATTCTTAAAATGAATAATACAATTATTCTCAATTCAAATGAGAAATTTTCAAAGAAAACTTTTTAAACTCATATGCAGCAAAAAAAATTTATAGAAACTTGAGTATTTACATTAAAGAAAGCTACTAAAAAAAATAATAAAACGCAAATTGAAGTATCATACAAAAAATTTCCGTTATTCTAAAAAATTTAACATTAAAGTTAACAAACCACCTTTTTCTTCTTTTTCCTAATACGCTGAGAAAAGATCAGAGTGATGAACCTGAAGTCACATGCGAATATAAAGGAGAAGGCGAAAAATTTTCAAAATCTTTACCTTACTTTTTCAGAATTCTTAAGAACAATTATTCTCAATTCAAAAGAGAAATTTTCAAAGGATATTTTTAAACTAAGCCGCAATAAAATACTATGGAAACTTGTATGTTTACATTAAAGAAAGCTACTAAGAAACGTTACAAATAAAATGTAAATTGCAGTACCGTAAAAATAATTCCCATGCTATTCTAAAAAAGTTAATATTAAAGTTAACAAACCACCTTTTTCTTTTTTCCTAATATATTGCGAAAAGAACGGAGTGAAGAATCTGAAGTCACATGCGAATATAAAGAAGGAGAAATTTTTCAAAATCCTTGCCTAACCTTTCCAGAATTCTTAAAAAATAAGTTGTTCTTCTTAATAATAAATTCTTAAATAATAAATTGTGGTATTCTTAAAAAGAATACAACAATTATTCTCAATTCAAATGAAAAATTTTCAAAGAATTTTTTTAAAACTCATATATTACAAAAAATTATGGAAATTTGAGTATTTACATTAAAGAAAGCTACTAAGAAACGTTAGAAATAAAACGCAAATTGAAGTATCATATAAAAAATTTCCAAGTTATTCTAAAAAAAAGTTAATATTAAAGTTAACAAACCATCTTCTTTTTCCTAATACGCCGAGACAAGAATAGAGTGAGGAACCTGAAGTCACTTGCAAATATAAAGAGAAGGAGAAAAATTTTCCGAATCCTCAGGTAAAAAGTAGGAAAATATTCTGACATTTTTCCTTCCATAACTTTATTTATTATTTATTTATAAACGATCGTTCGAAAATGGGTTACTTCTTTAGTATGCAAATAGGGAAAAGAACAAAGAAGGGAAGGGGGGTAAAAAAAGAGTGTAAAACTTTTACGACCATAATTTTTGTTTAATGGCTTTCTATTATTCCAAGGCGCGATCAGCAACAGCACCGGAAAGTTTTTAGAGTGCAAAAAATACTGTTTCTAACAATAGTCGGTAATTAACGGAAAGGTAAAACCGGACTTGTTTTGTAAAACAATGCTTTATTGCGGTAACCTACAAAAAAAAAGAAGTGATATTTTACCCCTGATGTATTTATGAGAGCAATGACGAAGTGTATAAGTTACCTAACATGTAAGCAAAGAAGTTTAAAATTTGTTTTATTATTTTTTTTCATAAGTTCATAAACTTTCAGTAATTTTCTTTTATTTTTAAGCTCCTTCATCATTCTATAAGTCTATTAATATTTTTGTCAGTTCCACTAAAATATTTTTTCTAGTTTCCCAGTTTCTCTAGAAATGATAAAAAAAAGTATTAAAACTAAACCTAATAAAAAAGTCAAGCATCATAATTTATTATGCACATTAAAACGACCTTCAAGCTTTGTTTGACACAGCTATTAACAAATAACAATAAGATTTCTAGTAGCTCTTTAGAAAACTTTACAAAGCATTTTTTAATTTTCAAAAGTCTTGAAGTTGTGGTTTTATTTTTTAAACATAAATAATTTTTGAAGAATAAAAGGAATGCAGATTTTTTGAATAAAGCTGATAAGTAAAAAATAAAATTTTGAGTTGCATTTAATTATTTATACAAATATTTTTCTTTTTTTAGTTATGGCAATTTATTGCTTTTCTTTATAAAATGGATAATTATAGATTAATCAGTTTTCTAACCATCACATTAGTAAATAACAAATTTATTCATAAGAAAATAACACTGGTAATGAAGAGAATATTTCACTTTTTATTTACTTATTTGTCATCAATTCTTCCTTTACTCATTTCTATTTCCATGTTTGTTTAAATTTAATGTTCTTTATTAATACCTTAACCCATACTTCATACTACTGACTAAAATGCTAGATTCTGCTTTAAAAATTGTTTCTAAATGTGCCTTAATACTCTTTAACTAGGAGTTAAATTATAGGGGAGATCAGAAAAAGATAATAAAGTTAAAAATTCATTATTTTTAGTAAATTAAGTTTTTTAGGTAATTTTTTTTTCATGTAATATCATTAGAATGCTTTTTCGCATTGAATCTAGTTGAATAAATTTATATTTTAATATAATCAGTATTATTTTATCATTTGAAAAAGCAATGGGAAGATTTTATTTAATTTAGACCTCGAAAGAAGATGAGAATCTTGCTAAAACTCGAATGTATTTTTATTTTTAAAGAATAAAAAACATTAAGATGATAAAACACAGTTTCAACAGAACAATTACAGAAACAATTTTCGGCAATAGTATATAATAGTAAGGATAAGTCTATAATTCTAGCATAGTAAATAATTCCAATTCCAATTTGAAGTCATTTTTAATTGTTATTATTTATCAAAATTGTACATAGATTTATCTGCTAACTTAGATTATTTTTCGAATAGTATTTAAGAAATAACACTGCATTATTTTTTTACTAAAATCTTTCTCCCTAAAACACAGAAACACACTATACCTTCCTCGAAAACTTCCAATACGTGTCTTGAATATTGATAGAAAATTCTTTTTTTACTTTTTCATGTCTAGTTCCTTTTTTAAAAATGTGTTCAGTATTGTATGCGTTAACTTCGAAATCGCTATTACTCTCAAAAATGAGATTGTTAAAATATTATCTGTAGCATTCTGGATCATGTTAAATATAATCTCACAAAAAAAATATTTACAAGTACCTTTCAGAAAACAATAAAAAAACACTTGAAGCAAGATGACACAGTCAGTAATTTATGAAGTTTTCTATCAATACCAAGACAGGAAACGTTAAAATTCATTCAGTTCTTTGGTGATATTAAGAAAAATAATAAAAAGTTATGTGAAAATTATACTGTCTAAAATAGCTGTAAGTAACTAAAAATGGCTAAATATATCACCAATTAATCATCGAGACAACACCTATACACCAATTTCTAAATATATCACAACAATCACCGAGACAATTGTTGAAAATTACAATTTAGTTGAAACTAAACTATAAAAAGGTAATAATTCGGTGTACAAATTTTTAATATCTAAAAACTAACTTAACTAACTTATTCTCAAATAAGATAAACTAACTTATCCTTATTTTGCCTCACACATTAACTTGTTCAGGTGTTCACCACTACGTAAAATATCAAATTGATCCATCTATTTGTATGTTTTAGTTTTAGCCTAGAAAGCTTAGTTTAGTTTAGATAATGCCCCTTTTTTGAAGCAACATGTAAATATTTAAGTAAGAGGCTCATAAATCTTAATGCTTCTTAATGACAAAAACAGCACTTGAACTGGCAGTACCTTCTGCAGATTACCAATGTTATCACAGTATTCAATTTGATCCGCAACGTAACAAAAGTTCCACCACCATTATCCTTAGAAAAGAAAAGGAAGTTAATTAACCTTCACATATCATTTGATTATCGTTAAAATCTATTGTTACTTCAAAAAGGCACATTCTTTATTATTTCTAACTCTATTAGAAGTGTCAATAATCTCATGTCTCTTCATTGCAATCGTTTGAATGAGTGTTTCATATATTGAAGTATATTACTCTCAAATGCATTCATAGGTCAAATAAATCAGTCTGAGCTCATATCAGGAGTAAATAGCTAAATCTTTCCAATTATCTTAACTTTAATTATTAAAACTTACTCTGGTCAGGTAAATTTGGGTTTTTATTATGGCATTTCTAGTAATCGAAATATAACTTTATTGTTAATAAGTATGCATAATCAGGAATCGTAAAAATTTAATCATGAATTTTTACTAAATTTTTTTTTATTATACTGAAATGATAGTTGGGTTGTAAATATATTCCGCAAGTTCAAAACTATTAATCTACATTCAAAATATTTGTCAGTTTTTCAGTGTGGGTTAATAGTAAATAGGAATGAACTCGCAACGTTAGAGTTTCTACCCGAGTAACATGACCATTAGAAAAAAGTGGCACTCGTGTCTGGTGGATGTTATTTGGCTAATGAGGCTTTCACCACTGAAGCAATTATTTATACATTTATGATTATTTTTAATTAAATTATACTTAATCTTTATTTATTTTTGGTATGATTTCATAATACATGTATTCTTAACTATATTGAATTTTTTGTTATGGTTTTCTATTAAATTTACTTTAAATGTCAATTTACACAATCCAAAAAGTCTTGAAAATTCATCTAAATTATATAAAATGTTAAAGAATTTCTTTATGAGCATAAATCCGGCTGCCTCATTAAATAAAATAGAGGGAAAATTTAATTATTTTCTTGATCATGGCTTAGTTTTTATATGATATTTTTATTGATTTTTCTCTAAACCTCACTTTATCAATATTCTTTTTGATTAATTTTTAATGCTACTTTTTTCTGTTTACTTATTAATTTCCCTAAACATAAAATCAGTGTTTCAGTTTAATCCTTCAGGAAAGGATTCAGATTAAAGAAGAAACATTATCTTTCTACTTGTAAAAATTATCTTGAAGCAGCTAGGTATCGTTATAAGTGAAAGTTCGTTTTGAATACAATACAAGGGAGAATTCCAAACTAGGTGCTTTTAAGAAAAACTATTTCACATTTCAGTCTATATCAGAAAGAAAAAAAAGAAGAAAAACATGATAATGCAGCGGTAAATTGCGACTTGTTTTGCGAAGTTCGCGAGTAAGCCTGATTATAGGTGAGTCAGGAGTAATAATTTTAACTTACAGAATGAATTAAAAACAATATGTTAATCCAAAAATTTCCTTATGCTTTTTATCGTATAATATATATATTCTTCGACCAGAATTTAAAAATTAACAGTTTCTCCAGGAATAGAATGGTCATTCTGCGTTTTAATAAAAACTGATATAAATCTTTAAAAATAACCAAAAATGAAAGGACGATATCAGAGGGACATATCCTGATATTATTGCTCATTTTCTCTATGCATTTGTGTTTCAAATATTATTGCTATGAATTGATATGTGATTTCTAAGAATTCTATTTTATTTGAACCAACCATGTCAAATTCAAAGCAAGTTTGCGAAACTCACAGACCGCATGGAATTCAAGAACATTTTGAGATACAGCAAAGTATGAAACGAACTTCCTATAACTTGAATTTGGAATTAAGATTTGAAATTTTAAAATGCTTTTTTAAAAAGATAACTACGATTTTTTTTATGGATGCAAAACCAAATGCTAATTGAATATATCATTCCATATAGAAATGAAATATTGAATGAAATAAAAAATTAAAATTGAGATAATTGAAATTCAGTGTTATTCCGTTATGAAAACGACTAATAATCAGCTATTATTCAAAACTGTAAAAACTGGCATGCAATTAAAAAGCCCTATACTATGTTATCAATTATTTTCACATAATAAAGGGAAAAAAGTCTGTGGTAAGATTCAGAGTTAATGGCATTCATAAATCTATTTTAAGCTTTTTATTAAATTTATTTTATTAACAAGGTCTTTTGCAATTAATTGCCATTTCCCCCCCCCCAACAAAACGTTTAACTTAATGCAGGAATAATATGCTGCCAGTTGTTAATTAGGATTTGCGTGAATGTTTTGTTGCACAAAAATTATTGCAATTTGTTATCAATATATAGAGATTACAAAAATTTTCTGTCATGTTATTTATTTATCTGGATATAATTTTTTTATCTCGATGTAATATTATTAATTGTTGCAAAAATCACCTTCTGTTTCGTCAACAATCTAAATATTCAATTATTTATTTATTTTTTCAGAAAAAGAATTTAGTACTACTTTTAAAAGTCAAATGAAAATGAAAACTCCTGCCCTTCAAAACAAGAAAATAGTACTTAGAATACTTAATTAAACATCTGAAGTCAATTGAGTAAGTTTACATGAATGTTTTTTATTAATACTCTTTTACTGATATATTTTTCAAATTAGAATTTTTATTTACACTGGATATTTCTTGCCTAAATGTATTTAGAGAAATTTCAGAAGAAACAAAAAACACTAAGCAAATAATTTTTTTACATCAATTAATCATTTAAAAAATGCTAATTTACTTATATGTGTGTTTTATGTGTATATTCTGATTTCTCCTACCATATTTAGTGATTTATTTCACAAAATATTGGATTTTTACATTTCATCTACGAGCTGAAGATGTTGGGAAACATACTTGGGCCGATATAATATAATTGATGTTCTGGTTAATCAATTGATTGTCGAACTAATGAATTTCATCGTGGATGCTGATATGCATAAGTTTATGCATAATGGGAATAAATAACACAAAAAGAATGACATAAAGATTTTTAATATTCCATGAAATAATATGACTAGGTATTTAATAAAAAGAATTACTATGAACAATGGATGACTTTGATGGTACAGACGATCATTTTATAGAATGCAACTTATTGCAAATAAATACTTAATTTGGAATAAATTATTTATATAGCTGCCAAGGAAAATCTTTTCTGTCTATAATAATTCAAGTGATGATTTGAAATTAAGTTTTGACCGTTTATATTTGTATTCAAGCTTATAAATCAATAATAATCTAATGAAATTCATTTCTAAGAATAGGAAATATCTACTTATTTGTGAAAAGTCAAAACAATTCGTTGATAAGACAAATGATTTGTTGACTTTTAGAAATGTTTTATTTATTCAGCGAACTTTTAAAGAATATTATTTGTTTACAAAAAAGATTGAATTACCCAATAATTCTGAAACTTATTCAATAATATTAAAAAGTTCAATATTTTCTTAATATAAAATTATCTAAACTTTATTAAGTATGGCATGAATCACAGCTGAACCAGAAATTTGTCAGATACTCATATAAATTCTAATAATCAAAATCATGTCTATTTTATGTATGTATTTTATATACCAGAACAGTAATTAGATTATATTCAGCCTCATAAGCATTTAAGATGCATAAATTTCAGTAATTTTTAAATGTAGTCAGCACACACGATGTAAAATTTTGTACAATATTTATATATAATCAGTATTTAAAAAAACATACAATTCGTTTTAAATTGGAATATTTCATACTCTTATCTATTATCACACAAGAATTATATTATCTACACTCTGGTAAACAGCAAAAAACTGAATCGACTCTAAATAATTCCCATGTAAACAAACTTTGGCACACGGAATCTCTATTACTGAAATTTTTTTAATTAAAGCTAATAATCTGATTATCAATAATATAAACCATTATTGTCACATTTCAGGTTACAACATATCTTTTGATTAGCGATAAAAGAACAATATCCGCCGCTAATTGCGGAAATTTCAACTATCACTGTGAGAACAGAATAGTTTCATAGATGTCTGCCTAAGGGTCGATGCTTGTCTGTAAAAAGGCTTGTGTCTGAACGAACTTGAAGGGTCGCGATGACAGCTCGGAAAGTGATGCGAGTCGGACTCGCTTACATGTTTCCGGTCTCGCACAGAGTCAATGGCCTTCAGGGGAAGTTTATGACTGAGTTTCGCTGAAAACATGTCAAAAACCTGCCTCCAAAAACTGAACAGAAACTGAGTACAAAGTAGGCGGAAGGTCTTGATTTTTTTGTACAGATAATACACATTTCAACTTTTACAATGCGATTTATTAGATGAGCCGATATCACTTAGTAATGTATAATAGTTAGTAATAAATACTGTAAACTGTTATAAAACTGTTTAATACAATATCATTGTCAAATAATTCTTTTTTTAAAAATCGTTTTATTATTGGAAAAAAATGATTCTTTTTTATTGCAATGTAACTTTTTGTTTTATTTTTTCTGAAAGCTTTTAGTTTAGGTAGTAAAAAAAAATGTTAAAAATGTAATTAATCTTCCTGACTCTAAATCATAATCATATAAAATATTCAAAGCCAGATACTCAAAAATAGATTTAAGAATTTTATGGCCTTAAACAAGTTGTTTTCACATTTAATTTTTTTTTTAATGTAATGAACGTTTAGTAACTTACAGTACGAATTTTTTTTCAATTTTACTAACTTAATAAAAAATGCACGTGGTTAATTAACGTATTTTAAATAAGTGAATGTAATGATAGGCCTCTGAGCTATATATATATATATATATATATATATATATCAGAGCAGAAGAATGACCTAATCGGACATCCACTCCTGCAAATAATTGTACAACGAAATTTTCAAATATGAAATATTTTTGCATCTTTACATTTCAAGTTAAAACAAAGAATATCCTCATATTCGAACAGTTCAACTGTCGGATAACAATAAATTAATATTATGATATCGAAATTATTTATCAGATTAAAACTTCAATCAAAACTAAATAAAGAAAAATATTTTAATGATAAATGGTTGGACTTCAAGTGAAAGGGAAAAAACAATAAAAATAAGGATTGCTATGCGTATTTCAATGTATCATGTCAGAATATCATTTCTTGAACGGTCAAGCACCACGTGCTCGTGCGAGTCATTGAATGAATCACTTTAGTATCGGAAACAATCCAAAAAACTTTGTCTCGCATTTATTATTTAAGGAAATGTTCACATTTCCTATTTATTTCATTTCATTTAATCATGTACTCAAAAGGACATTTTTCTAGGTTTTATTTGCTATAGTCAATAACTTAATTTTTTTAAAAATCAGAACTTTTGTAAATGCAATGGCAAAGCGTTATTAAAAGCTGCTTTTTTGAGATGCTCGTGCAGATAATAAAATTTTTATTTTTCACCTAAGACTTTTTGTTGACGCCAAAAACTTCATTCCAAAAGCAACGTCATGTTTCGACATGAAAAGAGCTTTTTTGTGAAGGAAACGAATCGATAAAAATCAAAAACTAAATAACTTTTGTTCAATAGCATCAAGCATAAAAAAGATTTTTTTTTTTAAAGTTAAAAATCTAACCACTGAAGCTTGTTCATTATTTAAAGCTCATAAATCTTCATTCAGATAATGAGTAATTTATTTTATAGATGTAAAGCAAGCGGCATAAGAATCAAAGGTATATCTAATGATTCATTGAGAGTTTTGCACTACGTCTGAATAGACGAGTTTAATTTTAACTTTTAGTGTTATTTAAGAATGGAATGAAAAAAATTTAATTTTTGTTTGTGGAAATAAATATTTTTTAAGAAAATTTAGAAAAAAAAGTTAAGATTTTAAATCAAAAGGATACATTTTAGAAACGTTTGCATTATTGAAAAAAATATTTTTTTTAATGCCAAATCATACTGCGTTAATAATAATAAAAAATCTGTGAGCTTTCTTTTACAATTTTGTGTAGAACTTAATTGGCTTTATTTGTTGAAACATTTTCAAATGGCTCTTAAAATTTTAATTTCAAAACGGATACTTTTCCAGATTAAAATATTTTTTTAAAAAATACGAAGCAAAAAATATTTTAACTGATTTATTGATTTCTTTGATAATTTCTTTTTTGATGTACTTCTTTTTAGAATTATTTTTTTTACTTCCTTTTTGGTGTAAGAACTACGATATATATCAGCTCTCAGTAAGAACCAAATATACATCAGCTGACAGAAAACAAACTTTTTGAGATAATAAATTAAAAGTAAACATCTAAAACTGGTTATGTATATAATTTACTTCTGCACGTAATTACTTCAGCTTTCCTAGAAGTTCCCGATATGAACTAATAGGCTTAGTCTGTAATAAATTATTTTAAATAACTTTAACATGAAATAAAAATTCAAATATAAAATACACGAAAAACATTTTCTTTAGTAACCGGTTTTTCCGAGATAAGGACTCGTGTAAATACGTTATTCTTATTTTAAAACCAATCGTGCGACTAATTATTTTAGTTCTCATCTCTTTCAAGGAATCGAATTCTTTTCTAAAAGTTAATTAAATTTATTTACTATTTCTATTAAGTTTACATTTTGTTTTAATAAATATTTCATTAAAAAAATAAAGAATAGCTCTCTTAAAGAAAAAAGTCAGAGTTTTCGACTTCAAACTATGGTATTATTAAAGGTATTTATATGAGTGATTTACCAAACAAAACATTATTTTTGAGAATTTAATAAAAATCAGTTTAAAACATTTAAAAATTCTTCTTCGTAAATGATTACACTCCTATTGATGGTTTTTGTGGTAGCAAGCATTTTTATTTACCATCTATAATTTTCGTAACTATTTCAATTTAAATAAAAAATTAACGCGCCAGCTATATCTTTTTTGTATGAATAATTTGCAAATATTTTATGACATTTTTCGGAAAATAGAAAAGGTTTAATGTTAAGATTACTGCTTTTAAGAGATTTTGTTTATTCTTAAATAAGAATATATAATTTTAATCGCATAATAGTTATTTAGCTCATCATATTTTTGCGTTTTGGTGTTTATATAGAAATGAAAAAACATTATTTTAAAAAAGCTAATCTAAATTTTTTTTGTAATTATAATAGTATATATAATTTTAATATTTGTGCTTTCAATAATATTGTGCTTTCAGTGAGAGTGGTTCCCCAAATTTTTCTCTTATATACTGTAATAAATATATTTGTATATTATTAAAATTTGCAATAATAGAATAATAGTTAAGAAGGAGCTTATTTGTTTGCGATTTTTGACAATTAATCGCTGAGATGCGGTTGATACAAAAGTATCAGAAAACCGAATGTACATTTTGGACCTCGAATTTTCCTAAAGTTTATAACGAAAATTTCAACCTGAACTACAATTACAATCACAAGATAACATTATAATTTTCAAGTATTTATGTCACTGCATGTTTTACTACCGAGTGCAAATGCTTGTGAAAACACAGATGCCAAAAAGTCAACCTTTTGATGATATTCTTCTAAATTTGATAATAATCTACATTTCGCAGTTATCTAATGCATCTACTTTTGTAGTTAGGGTATCCATTTGCAATCGAGCATTTAAACAAGCAAACTTAGTCTTAATCAACAAACTTAGTCTAAAGCCCTTATTCTGAATTTCATTCATCTAGCTCTGATCGTTTTCCAGTTATTCGGATCAAAGACATAACATTAGAAATGCGCAATTCAAACTCGAAGAATATTTGAAGCATAAAAATTTACCAATGCCTCAAAAATGAATGTTTTGACTAAGATCAAATACTTTTTTTAAAACTTGATTTAAAAATTAATAATCTTTTAAGTGTTTATTTTATTCAGATAAAAATATCATGGTTAAATAACACTTCCTTTGATATCTTAACCCAATAGTCAGTAAAAAATTTCATAAAGGACCACACATTTTTATTGTTTGCCCCATTTAAAGCAGAAAAAAATACTGCATCTGAGGGAGTAGGGTCAAACTAAGCATAATCGAGAAGATAAGTTCTGAAAAAGTGTTTCAAACGAAATTATACACTGTCATTATTTGTAGTTGGTCGAAAAGGCGGCTGGTGCAAAATAAAACCATTGTTACCAAATCCTTATCGTGTTTCCTTATATTACTCAGAATTTTATTTAGTTAATAGATCCCCATTCATCTCGACAATAGTGTCCACTGGTAATGTAGTCACCTAGTCTACACCCCCACGGCTTCTCCCTCTCGTTTCATCTCAAATCGATTCCAATTTCCCACGGACGCCCCTGGGACCTCCATTCCATTCTATGATAGCAACCACCACCCCTTTTACGAAAGAAATGCCACGACCAGATGGATAGGGATTTGCTACAGAGAAAGGAAGAAAGAAAAAAGAGAGAGAACTTTCCTCCCGTCTGCCAGAGAAGTAGGAGAGAAAAAGAAGGGAAAAAATGCAGCAGAGAAGGAAACTGAGATAAAAGGGGGGAAAAAAGAAGGAAAAAAAAAGATCCCACCGCCTGCACATGCCAATCGAAATAGGGTCCAGATAAAGAATGCGAATTTACTGCGTTCCTGGAAGTTGGCGTTGCGTAAGAGAGAGAAAAACTGTTCATGAATTGAACCTTCCCCATATCGCTCGGATTTAGGAAGAGAAAAGCACCGCGGGGGAATGTCGCCTTTATTACGAAAGAGCCAAGGGGAAAAAATCTCTTAGTCATAGCAATCATTTTGGGATATAAAGAAATGCCAAATAGTTGCGTAAAAGAACTTAATTAAATTTAATTTTACAATCTAATTATTTAATATACAGTAACAATTTTAAATATATGGAATTATTGTTCTTAATATTAGAGATTCCAATAACATTTTATTTATTGAAAAAGTTTCACACAAACCTTCCTATCATTTAAAATAAGCAAATTTAAATTTTTGAAGCGAATGATTTCATTTCAAAATTATATTGTTTCGCTCTAAAATAGTTTGATAAATAATTAAAATTAAAACGATTTTAAGGGATAGAGAAATTCAGATGCCGTTGCTCGTTTTCTCTTTTGAGGTATCCTCACTCGACCCCAACAAATCCTGTCGATATTGCTACGTTCAACGATGGCGAGGTGGTCGGCTATACGCAAGAAGAATAACCTCTCTTATGTTTTGATAAATAATCAAAATTAAAACTACTTTAGGGGATAGAGAAATTCAGATGTTGTTGAGGCATCCACATTTATGCTTTGATAAATAATTAAAGTTAAAACTATTTTTTAGGGGATAGAGAAATTAAGATGTCGTTGCTCGTTTTCTCTTTTGAGGTATCAGTACTTATGTTTTAATACATAATTAAAGTTAAAACTATTTTAGGGGATAGAGAAATTCCATTGATCGTTGTTTGTGTTGAGGACTGACAAGCCTTTTAAAAGTTCTTGGAAAAATTCTAAGATTCAAGATTTATTTTAGAGCAAAAATGTTAGCTAGGGAAGGCCATTATGGAAATAATTTGAAGATTTTTCAATTTTTAGACAAATCAAAATTTTGCATGAATTCGATAGAAATTTCTTAGAAATGTTTTTTAGTATTTGTAATTTAAAAATATTTTTTACAAAAACTTTATGCAAAATATATATAATTTGAAAACTGAAGATTTTTCTGAAAATTAATATTAATTTTTCAAAAGTTTAGTCAGAAAAACACTGATTTTTAAGATTTTGAAAAATATCCATTTTATTTCCTTTATACTTTTTTTTTTGAAATTATACGGAAAAAAGAGAAATAAGGTAAGCCTATATCATATACGAGAAATAATATATATGAAAATTAAATGGTTAAAGTTTCTAAATCACAATTTTTTTCATTTAAAAATTAAATGGGTTGGAAAAAGGATGATTTTTTTGCTATAATGGATAATTGTTAAGAGTCCTGAAATCCCTTGATTTCCCAGTCTGCCAACAAACCGAAATGATACCTGACATTCCTATGTATCTGATCCTATGTACTTTTACAGACATAGTTTTCAATGGAAGTACCAAACCTTGCATCTGTCTATTCCCCGAGACGGAACACCTGGCTTGATTCTGTTCGTTATATTAACCCTCCGTTTGGAAGCAGCAGGAAGCTTATTTTGAAGTGGCTTCTTCCAAATAATCACTAGGGATAGCTGATCAATTTGTTCAGGAAATTATTAATATTGTCAATGCTTCATTGTTCGGCCAATTATCAGCGTATTTAACATATTTATATCTAATATCATTGCGAAATCTAGGATTACATTAAATCCCATAGAAACTTTTAAACTTGCAAGTTTTTGCCCTCCTTTTCCCTTCCAAGATTCAAACCATATATTTTTCATTAGTTTTAGCTTCATTTCTTTAGTAACAAATATTGTGAGGAATTGAAATATCAAAATATATAATTGTGAATAACTTTCGAGAGAGTTAATTTCCATTTTAAGAGGAAAGAGAAAAAAAAAGTACTTAAAACGAATAAAAAGAAATGCAAAATATATTTAGCACATTTAAATACTTTAATTTGAAGCTCGTTACAGCTATTGAGTAATAAATTGAAACGATAATTGAACCACATTGATTAATAATTAAATTTGAAAACATAAAAATAAATCTAATGAATGATGTTTTAAAATTTAGGTATAATTTAATTTTAATTTCTATCTGTATGAGTATACAGACTTCATAAATCAAAGGAAAGCTCAAAAATAAATATCCCTAAAAATATATTTTAAAAAAATCTCAAGGGCTCTCAAATAAGTGATGATCATGGAAAGAGTCTATTTTGCTTCTTTGATGATCCGGCTTAAGTGAATTTTTATTTCTTCACTGTATTTTTGTATTATAAATTTAAGAATTATTTTCAAGTATGTTAATTTTGTATTATAATTTTCAGAATTGCTGGATTTTAAATTCAATAAGTACAAGTTACTTCCTTTCAGATCAAATGAAAGTACAAAATTTAATAATCTTAAAAATACCGCAAATTTGGAAGAAGAAATTTCCAAAGGCCTTCTAACATGTAATAATTCTGGACAGTTGTTTAATTTGCTTCATTGATGGTCCAACACAAATGAATTTTTGTTCTTTTTCTGTCAAGTATTTCAATTTTTTTAAACTATAAATGTAAGCATTATCATATATATTATTTTTGTATTTCATTTCTAAGAATCGTTTGCTTTTAATTTAAGTATCTACCAGTTAGGGTCCTTTAAATCAAATGAAAATACAAAAATTAAAGCCCTAACAATACCGGGGAAAAAAGGGAAAGAAAAATTTGAAGGGTCCCCAAATATGCGACAAGCCCACCCAGGTGAATTTTTGTTCATCCACTGTCATCAAGTATGTTTATTTGTTATCAGCATTTAATCTATTGCCTGGTTTGTTAAACCAGCTGAGTTTCTCAGAATACGTGAGCTGTCTTCTGTCAGATGATTGGTAAAATATGGGTTTGTAATCCTCTTCTCTTTAAATAGATTGGTTTATATTATTAACGTTACATCACAAATTACAAAAATCAAACTTTTAGGAGAATTTAATTTATTATAATAAAAACCACCTTCCTTTTCTCAGAAAGAAAAATTTTTCTGAACGAAGAAGAGATAAGAGTTCTTTCTGAAATGACATGCTTCAAAAACAGAGTTTTTCCTTTAAAAAATATTTGAAAGAAAAGAATGAAATGATGAATAAACATATTTCAAATTTATGTGGACCAATATCTTAGGATATTTAGATTATTATTTTTCTTTTACTATTCTATCATGCAAAGTATACAAATCTTCTATAATAACCTTATAAGCTAAATGTTTTTAAATATTCAGTTCAAAATCATACCTTATTTTTATGCCCAAAATTCAAAGAGATACTGTTAAGAGGCCCTAATTTCAATTAAACAGATAAAAAAAAATAGGTGTGTTTTATGCGATTTTTTAAATGTATTTAATTGTGGATTAATTTTATTTACAAACGAAATGCAGATTTCCCATATGTATAACAGCATTCTAAAAAGAAAATGGTCTATGTATACAAATTACTAATAAATCATTTACACAAACCGCTATCAATTTTATTTCCCTTAACACTTATTTGTGTTTTCTCTACTTGAGGATAAACAACACTTTGAAGAATTACGTTAACACATTACCAACAAATATCTAAAATATTCTGCACTTTTTCTAAATTATATTTATTTAAATGACGGAATTAAATAGAAACTAATTAATTCATCTATTCATTTGTTTATCATTTTTAGTAATGGAGGTAAAAAAAAATCAGATAAATACTCATATAGCTCCAACATTTAAACAAAATCGCTGAATAGATAATTTTTGAAATTTTTTTCTATTTAAAATATTTTGTTAATTATTAAAAAATCTTATGATTGCATATTAAAGTCAAACAAATTTTTCAGCGATATGGCTTTGTACTTTATGTTTATAACTGTTAAGAGACAGTATATATAGTTTTTTTCTGATAAGGATTTGTTTAAAATAATGTAGACACAAAAATAAAATATTATCCCCCAAATTTTTTTAATTGATTTATTACATAATACATAAGATAATATAACAACATAAAATATCACTTAAGATGTTATATCGGAGCATTTTTTCTAAAAAAACATTATTTATTTTAGCGATTTAAATAATAAGCTATTCCATAATTTTATACATTAAAACATATTATGGGAAAGAATAAAAGATCACAGCATATTTATTGTGTAGTAAATAAAAGTTTATAACACTTACTCAAAAACTCATAAATTCTCAGTAATCATCGCAGGAATAATTATTACGGCCCTTGGACTTTATAATGAAGATATAAACAAAATCTGAACTTTAAAAAGCAAACTTCTTTCGAATTTTCCTTGTCAAATTTTAATAGTCCCAAAACGAGGTCTCATAAATATACAGTAGTCCTTAGTATGTTGTAATCAGTAGGAATGCTGTAATTACAGTTATACAGGGCCTTTTCTATATGCTGTTTTTACTCTACAGGTAGGAAAGCTGTAATTACAATTATACTCAACATGTTTCGCTTTTTTTAAATGATTAACTGAATTTTATGATAATTTAAATTTTTATAATCCAATTTTAGTTGCCCATGTTTATTTAAATTCTTTTCTTGATTTTATTGGAGATTTTAATTTTCAACGTTTCGTGTTGTTGTTTCGAAAATCTAATCATTTTTCTACTTCCTTATATTTAATTCTTTAAAAAATGCTTCCATTCATAAATCTTTTTTAAAATTATATGAAATATGTCATTTTTTTAAGAAATCATGAGAGTTTTTTTCACTGAAACATCGCGACCTTCTTATATTTTAGCAGCTTTTTAAAACAATTGACAATACAATCATTAAGTAATGTTTTAAAAAGATACAATCGATTACTTTTTACAGACAGTGAATAACGTTTAAAAAATTTAGAACAGATTTTTTAAATAATGCTTACGTTACTGAGCAACAACTAATAACTATAATTTAAGTGATCGAATAAAAATCTTTTGATACTATGCATTTCTCCCGTTGTCTAAAAAAATATATTAGCATTATCATAGGAGCTGCAGTAAATCTTATCACCGGTATGAATTGGTACTTTTGTTTAATGTATGGCTTTCATTTAATTTATCTTCTTTTAATTTACTGTCAGTAAATATTTTTAAAATTTTACAACAGATTATTTTAAGTGATAGAGTAGGAAATCTAGATAGATAGATTTAAGTGACAGCGTTAGAAATTGTTGATACTACTGATATCACAAAATATATCTTTCCATTATCTTAAGAGCTGCAACAAATCTCATCACCGGCATCTTCTGTTGATTTACAATCGGTGAATATTTTTAAAAATTTACAACAAATATTTTTTTAGTAATTCGCAAGTAACTGAGCAACAAATAATAATAATTTAAGAGATGTGTAAAAAAAACTGTTCATATCATGCACTTATACCGGCGTATCAAAAATCCTTCCTTTATCGTTATAATTGCACCGAATTTCATGACCGGCATGAAGTGCCACTTTTATTTAATGTATAGCTATCGCTTAATATATCTTCTTTTAATTTACAGTCAATGAATGATGCTTTAAATAAATTTACAACAGATTTTCAAAATAAGACCTTACTAAGCAACAACTAATAAGTGATAGAAAAAAAATCTGTTGTTACAACGGGTATCTAAAAAAACAACTTTCCATTATCTTAAGAGCTACAACAAATCTCATCAGTGGAATGAAGTACCACTTTAGTTTAATGCTCGACTTTCACTTAATATATCTTCTTTTGATTTACAGTCTGTGAATATTTTTTAAATTTGTTCAACAGATTTTTTTAAATAATAAGTACGTTACTATGCAACAACTAATAATAATAATTTTAGTGATTGATTTAAAAAAAAGTTTGATACTATGCATTTCTTCCGGTGTCTAAAAAAATCCTTCCCTTATCGTTATAATGGCACCACATTTCATGACCGGCATGAAGTGCCACTTTTGTTTAATATATGGTTTTCACTTAATATATCTCCTTTTAATTTACAGTCAGTGTTTTATTAAGAATCTGTTATCAGTGCTTATTTAAGAA
Source organism: Argiope argentata (assembly GCA_026289955.1). Taxonomy (NCBI): domain Eukaryota; kingdom Metazoa; phylum Arthropoda; class Arachnida; order Araneae; family Araneidae; genus Argiope; species Argiope argentata. Next base: position 6,705,029 of record JAOUZG010017314.1, read on the forward strand.
TCTGTTGTAAATTTATTTAAAGCAACAACTAATAAGTGATAGAGTAAAAAATCTGTTGATACTACCAATATCTAAAAGAACATCTTTCCACTATCATAAGAGCTGCAACAAATCTCATCATTGGCATGAAGTGCCACTTTAGTTTAATGCTCGGCTTTCACTTGATGTATCTTCTTTTGATTTACAGTCAGTGAATATTTTTAAAAATTTACAACATTTTTTTAATAATACGAACGTCAGTAAGTAACAAATAATAGTAAGAATTTAAGTGATCGAGTAAAAAAAAATGTTGATACTATGCTTTTCTATCCGTATAGAAAAAAATCCTTCCCTTATCATTATAATTGCCCCGAATCTCATCACCTGGATGAAGTGCCACTTTTATTTAACGCACGGCTTTCGGTTGTTATACTTTCTTTTCTATTCTCGTCTGTATTTTGTTTAACGAGTCAGATAAATTTCCAGTCTCATTATTTAGCTGCTCCATCAACCGGGGAAAAGGCTGCTTTCATCGGTGCGATAACACGCACCAGAGAATTGGTACGTAGGCTTCACAATAACGGATAAAAATTCGGAATTGAAGGTAGTTTAATTATATGTGTCTGTTAAGATCAAATAGTGAACAGCAAATTTACGAATACTTATAATTACTATTACGAATAAATACAGTGGGTAATTGTCTTTTTTTTTCAATACCTTTCAAAAATGGATGAAAATAATAAGAAAAAGCTAGCAAGAATCCAAACACAGCTTCTGAAAATAGTAAGTAACTACTAATTTTACAATTTAAAATCCATTTCGTGATATTTTCTAAGAAATTTTTAAGCATTGCCTTTTTTTAAAGAATTTGTCATGGAATATTTGAATTTTTTAACAGAACATATATTGATTATGAATTTTAAAGTACTTTTATTTCTCTAATTATTTTTTAAAATCTATAATGACTGACAAGCTTTTTAAACAAAAAAGACTGTAAAATAATGACTGATAAATTAAATTGTATAATAATAAAATAATTAGATAAATAAAATAATATAAAATCCATAATGTAATTTTAAATGGAAATATATTTATGTATTTATTTTTGCAGCTAGAGACAATGTGGATGTTTAGATATAGCAATTATATCAAAAATAACAAATTAGCTGCATTAAGAAAATTTTTAATTAAAACTTTCTTAAACAAAAACGTCTATTTTCACCAAGTTAACAAATAAATTGTTGATTTAGTTGCTTATTTTTATACAGTGCAGTTCAGATACTACAGATCTTAAAATGTGAACTCTTGTGTCCTCCATTTTCTTTTGAATTTTTTTTTTTTGAAAAAACTTTTTATTTGAGTCTTATATATTGATAGCTTTTTAAAAAATATAAATTCATCTAAATATCCGAAATCTACATATAAAAATATTTCAGAATATATCTGAATCTCATATTAATAAGATAAAATGTTACTATCTTAGTTTCGTAATCTATAAAGTTTAATAAATTAATCATCTTTCGTAAAACATTATATCAGCACTCTTTCTTAAATAATATCTTTTGAATACTAATATGTTCTTCCAGATTGTAGAATGAAAACTAGTTCAACCCTGTTATAAAAGTAAAAATTAATTAACCACTGATTTCATAAAACTAATCCGCAATCCCATTTACAATTCGATACCCTACAAATATGAAGTAACACAGATAAATCAAGGAAAAGGTCAAACATTACAAAAGTAAAAATAAATCCAAAAACTGAAAGTTATTTTCGAAAAAGAAGCAATCAATTTTGATAACGCCAAGGTGTTTCTCGGTTACACCTTGCACGGGATCTCAGTGCATTAGTCACATGCGCAGAAACGTGACCACAGATGTGACCCTAACCCCGAAAAAGAACTTAATTTTATTTTCTTTCAATCTTCCATTTAGACATTTATCCTACACTATCGCCATTCTTTTATCTTTTTAAAACTATTCATTTGATAATGCTATTTTCTATTTGCGGTGGCTGATTCAATTGCCAAAAAAGCGTCCGTTACTGGTGTGCTACATTACTAAAAACTTGATAATGATAAAAAAAAAGAACACGTTTTTAACTTCTAAGTAACTAGAACAAACGTATCTTGACCGCAATAAAACAAGTTCTCATAGATAGCGCGGTATGTGATATCAAAGAGAAGTCATTAAAAAAACCAGCATTTGTGTATGTGTTTTTATCTTGTTAAGTGAAGAATCCATTTAGAAAACGATATCGTTCTGCTTCGGCAAGATAACTGTCTGAAAATTCCAGTAGCTGTTTCAGGGGGAAAAAAATAAGTATTTTAATGCATTCTGGATAAGGAGATGAGTGTTATCATTTGAAATATTGAACCTATCAAACAGCAATTAAAACCATACAGAAATACGGTTCTAAAAGGTTTGATGCAATTATAAATTAGCTGTATCTAAAAAGAAAACGAATGTCATAGGTTCCTGCAGTCATTTATATAAATAACATAAATTAACTTGGATTATCATATGAGTTGAATGAATCACAGTGGCATATGTACGTAAATCTGGAAAATTAAAGCATATATTCCAGTACGTAATTTTTTTAAAAATTGCCATATATAAGCAAATGAAATTCAGCATTGTTTTATAATTACCTCATTATTACTCTCAAACTTTATCTAAATTATCAGAGCATTTCTGATTACCGTTATGTAGATATTAGCATAAATAAAACAGAGACAAAATTAATTTCTCTATTAATATATTATATTTCTATTAGAATAAAATGTTTGTTGTAATATTCGAGATAAATTTTCTGTCCCTTAAGTTATTACATTAACTGCTTAATTAAAAGCCGGATAAAGTATCATGCTTTAAAAGTAGACGGAATATAATTTTTAAAAATAAATTTTAGTTATTAAAAAAAACGGGGATAAATAATAATTATTAATTCAACATTGTTTAAGTATAATTACCTGATTATTACTCTCAATCTTTTTCTGAATTATCAGTGCATTTCTGATTACCGTTATGTAAATAATTAGTATAAAAAAACAGATACAAAATTAATTTCTCTATTAATATATTATATCTCTATTAGTATAAAATGTTTTTTGTAATATTTGGGATAAATTTTCTGTCCCATAAGTAATTACATTAATTGCATAATAAAAATCTGGATAAAATATCATGCTTTAGAAGTAGATGGAATATAATTTTTTAATATAAATTTTAATTACTTAAAAAAACTGGGATAAATAACAATTATTTCAATGAAGTGATTCGGGTTATTATTTCTATCAGTATAGTGTATTCTAAAATTTCGAATAGAAAATTACTGAGGAATTTAAATAACAAATAAAAAAAATTTAAACTAATTTTTTTAAATAACGAAAACTAATTTTTTCAAATCTAAAATCGAATTCGAATAAATCTTCAAAAATTTATTTCATTATTGTACGTAAACAACCCTTCACGAAGTTTAACCCCTACATAAAATAAATAAAACATTTAGGTATGGAAAAAGTGGAATAAATAATAAGCATTTCAATTAACTAATTCAACAGTATATTTTTTATCAATATAGAGTTTGAGTAGAAAATTACTGAGAAAAAAATGAATTTGAATAAAAAAATTACTAAAAATTTCTTCCAGTAAAATGCTAAACAAAGCAATTTTTTTAACTGATGGAAACAAAACCTTACAACCCTTACGTCATAATTGAATAAATCTCCTGGAAACTTGCTCATTATTGTATGCAAACAAACGAACCCTTTTCACGACACAATGAAATACAACCCTTTTAAACCTACGTATGCTAAGGTAAAAAGCAAAATACGAATAAACAGCTTACCGCTAACCTCGTCATCGGGGCCACCAGAACCACAAGCAGAACAAAATCCATCCACTCCCCGATATTCAAACAAGCGAAGAACCACGCGAAAGACGATGTGTGCGCTCAACAGTTAGCCTTTAGAAAAACCTCACAGCGCGTAAAGCCTTCATGTTTAGAAATATCTGTCACTATAAACAAGGCGATTTGATAAGTAAATGACCTTTGCCTAGCCAATCCGCAGTGCTCTCCGCTCAAGAATTCTTTACGAGCACTCTTTCCCTTTTTGCAGAATTTTATGACCCTTCTTTAGAGAGAGGAAGACGCGCAGTTTGACCATCCCCCCCTCTCCGGAGACAATTGCTTCGAAAAGACCCTCTTCATCAAAGCAGGTGATCTCTTGTTCATTTAATGAAAGCTTCAGGGGGTCCTCAAGCTTCGCAGCTCAAGTAAATGGATTCCGGTGGACGATTATTATGGCATGCATAACAATTGAAAAGCCTCTTGTCCTGATGTTTGACACCATTACGAAAATGGGATAGAAGCAATGTGGTGGTGTATATTTCGCCAGCACCATAGTAGCCTCCCTTTATGAATTGTATGGAAGGGATTTCTTTTTTATACTTCACAAGCGAATACAAGAGTTTGCCTTGATAAAAGGCTTAACTATATATATTTTTTCAACCATTCTTCAAAGGACTTAAAATTTTTTAAGTAATTAATGAAAGCACAGATATATTGGGACGTCATTCCATCAGCAATATATATTATTTTTAAATTAAAAAACAAAATCTAGGGGTTATTATTATGTCAGAACATGATGCTGTTTTGAGGATGAGGTTTTTGGCGTCAACAAAACTCCGTTACCGAAAAAATTTAAATTTTATTATCTGCAAGAGCGTCTCAAAAACACAGCTTTTAATAATGCGTTGTCATTGCATTTACAAAAGCTCCGATTAAAATTAATACGTTAATGATTACATTAAATAAAACCTAGAAAAGCGTCATTTTGAGAGCGTGATTAGATGAAATGAAATAAATAGGAAATATGATATTTTTTTAAAACAATAAATGCGAAGCAAATTTTTTTTGGATCGTTGGCAATACTAAAGTGACTTATTCAATGAAACAATTATAATAATTAAACATATAATTTAGCTAGCACGAGCTGTTTGACCGTTCAAGAAATTTTGTTCTGACATGACACACGGAAATATGCATTTTTTAATTAAAAGATTTCATTTTAATCTTTCAATTAAAAATATTTGCATAAACTGCGATAAAAAATTATTTGAATTATAAAATATATATTAAATTATTATAAGTTATAAAATTATTTGAATGAACTGCAGAGTTAATGAAATGAACTCATAAAGCACTTTCTAAACAAATGATTGATACAATTGATATGTTTTCTGAGCTGTGAAAAGGAAAATCGATTATATTATAAAGATAATGCGTCATTGATTACTCCACGTGCCGAGTGGCTGGATAATTAATCACTGATCTAAATAGATTCTTTTTGAGGATTTCTTAGTTGTATTATAAATCGCTGATTTAAACGCATTCTTTTCGAAGATTCCTGCGTTTTCTTGTCTAAACATCAAAGGGATAAGAATTCTTCTCGGAAATCTATGCGTGTGTTATTTATGAGAATATCGTAGTATATAAGACCAGAGATAAATATTTCGTTTCTTTTTTTATGCCCTTTTATCTACTTGTGCTTAATAGGCTGCGCTTCTGGAATAAAACGATATTAAAAAGTCAATAAGTGTTTTCTCCATGATTTTGAGCCTGAACCTGTTGAAAATTGATATGTATTACGTATATCTGGATTACACATATATACCTTTTTTTTTCTTTTATTCCCAGGATTGTTTTTTTCCAAAAAATATATCGGAATTTTATTACTTAAGTAATTTGCATACGACTAGAATAATTGCAGAAATTTTCTTTGTTTTTAAGCTCAGAAGTAGATATGCTTTTCCTTCGCATGTCGAATAGTTATTTATAAATTATCAAGAACAATTCAAAAATTTTAAATCGATAGTATAGAATTTACATGCTTTGTTATTTTATTTCCCGAGAATTACTTTAAATAATAATAGTTAATGCAAATGACTGATTATTTTATGCCATCCTCCTCTTGGTTTATTTAAGTTCACTCTCTATATTTAACGCTCGTACTATATTTTTTGACAAGAATGAAATCGTCAATTGTTTGTCAAATTCAAATGAGAGTTAAATTCTGGTAGTTGATGAAATCCACAATTTTTAATTTTTCAGATTTTTAATATTGTTATAAAGATAATAAAACAAAATTAAATAGTTGAATGACATAGATAGAGAAGTACTATACACGTGGAATTCCTCAATAGCAGACAAATGATTTTTCTGCATAAAAAAGTAATTTTTTGAAAATTATTGATCTGCTTACCCTTATCGATATTAAAAGTGATAAGATATTTAAATCCATGCTTTGTTTAAAATTACGTTATAATTTAAAAAATATTGGGGAGAAAATCTGCCTGTATACAAAATTATTTTAATTACAGTATTCATGTTTATTGACAGATAAATATTCTAAGAATTTTTATCAAATATTGTATTCTCTCTTCTCTCACTACATTTCTGATATCCAGTTTGAATTATACTCTCTATCCTCTCTCTTTATTCTTTCTCCTAATTTATCAGTACATTTTTTTTTCTTTCTCGTGATTAAAATGGTAATCAAAAAATCTAAGCTTAATAGTCATAACAAAGTTTGTAAACCTGGAAAGTAATTTTAAACAATCTTTATTTTATTTATTTATTTTTGGAAATGAAGGCTGGCAAAAATCAAGTCCTTTATTTAAGATGTTGTCAATACGAGACATAACGAATACATAACAGTACGAGAAAGCGTTTTTATGAGTTTTAACTGTCAATTCTATTTTTTTTTGTTTCAATTAATTGCTTTTGCGTTTTAAAATTTTTATACCTAATATCACTGAACCAGAAAGGAAAAATGCTGTTGCGATTCCTGCCCCCTCCCCCAAATGAATTCTATAAGCAAACGTAAAATTTTAAATTTAAGTTAAAAATTACTGACATGTTTTCATGCCTTATTTTAATATTTTTAGAATACCATACAGCTCATAACATTGTTTCACATTTAAATCTTCCTCCATTCTAGACAAATAATAAAATTTATTTCAATTATTCTTAATCACACATATTATTTGTTTTGATAACATTTTATTTGATAATGGAAAAAAATGCAGTTTCTGCTCAAGTAACTGTAATAAAATAATAATTATCAACAGTGTTTCTTCTGATATCTCTCACTCTCTCCACGGATACATGAGTAAGTTTTATTTTTCTTCCACCAAAATTCTTCTAAGAGTTAAAAAAATAAATATTTTGAATAAGAATTTAGAAAAATAAATTCATTATTTTCTGTGTCGCTGAATCGTTTCTACTTCAAAAAAAAACCCACTATGCAATGGAATAAAAAGTAAAACTTAATATTTTTAAACATGTAATACAAATGAGTAGGAAAGGAATAAACTCAAAATCATCATTTTATTCTTTTTTTTCCCTCCGTAATTAAAAAAAAATCACTTTTAGTTACTTTGATAAAGAAGTTTCTTGAAGAAGAGATTCTCTCAACAAATTTGTATTCAAATATGTAAATAATATTCTTTTCTCCATTTACGTGTTTATCAAAAATGTCAATTTGGAGATATAATTGTTAGAGTGGCTAGAAATTTTTATTTTTTGTTTCTTAAGTACCACCCCCCTTTCCTCATTTCAGGTATTGCTTAACTGTACAACTTATGAAAACAGTGCATTTAATATATTACTGAAACCCTTTCGATAAGCATAAGCATATAAATAAACAAACAATACTTATGACTGTCTGTAGTGAAGTAGTAGCATGAAATATTAGTACTATTAATAAATTCATTGTTATAAACTTTATCAGCTTATTACTAGTAATTTTAAAAGCTCGTGACTATTAACTTTAAAATTAAATTTATATCATAATTATCTTATTATTCATCATTAATTTCTACTTTGTGGAAACCACTTCATGAGTTTGAATAATTAAGACTTACAATGATAACTATTTTGCGTCACGGTATTTGAATTTCTTAATAAGAATAATTAATTTCTAATGAAAAAAATGATTTAAGTTGTTTTGAAATTTATGTTGGGAAGAAAGAAAAAAGGCACTATATAATTTAGAAAGTAATCAACTTATTTTAATATTAATTTTATAAGCTCATGACTATTAACTTTAAAATCAAATTTACATCATTATTATTTTATTATACATCATTATTTTCTATTTTGAGGAAACAACTTCATAGGTTTGAATAAATTAAGACATCATGATAACTATTATGCGTCACGGTATTCAAATTTCTTAATAAGAATAATTAATTTCTATTAATAAAAAAAGTATTAAAAGTTTTTTAAAAAAAATTAAATTGGGAAGAAAAAAAAGGCACTATCTAATTTAGAAACTAATAAACTTCTTTTCATCTTTTTCCGTTTTGAATTTTATGTTTTGACATTTGATCATCAATTTTATTCATTTATCAATTAGATTTAGCTCTTTTCTCTTAAAGTACTAGTTTCAGATTATCATTAACATTAACTTTGAATCTTATTATTTACTTATCAAAAGAAAGAAAATGTATTTAAAAAGTTAACAAATAAATATAATCAATGCTTTTCATTTTTCAGGTTATCATTATTTTGTTTTTACAATGTAGGCATTTCATTAATACTGTAAATCAATTTTGGGTAAAATAATGGCAAAATCAACCCTAAAAGAATGAGGAAAAAATATCAGGATTAATCATTAGGTCATCCAAACATTATAAAATTAAAATTGCTATAATAGGATTTAAAATAAATATTTTTAATCGAAAGGACATAAAAATATTTTATTTACTATTAATGCAAAAGCAAAAATACAATCTATGGTACAGAAAATACTCTCGTATATACATTGTTTTTTCTTGTTTTAAAAGTATAATATTCCCAACAAGAATATCATTTAAATCTTAGTTGGGCACGTAATACAATAGAAATTGGATTTATCTCCATGAAATTTAGAAAATCTATTTTATACTTTTTCTTTATAAGAAAAATTCCAGAGCATAGTGAATTTTAAAAATTGTACTTAGAAAATTTAATTTTGCACATTCAACAATAGCTAAACGGTATAATAATTTATGAATACAGCTATTCTTTATATATTACAGTAGATAAAAAATAAATGACCTCCCTATGATTAAGATTATAAGTTACGAAAAATGACTGATACTGACAATTTTCTATATGACTGGGACAATTCAAGTTTATTATTTGATCATTACAGCTGTGAAAACTGTGTGATTGTCTTCTTTGTCTAATTGTCTTCTTTAAATATTTTATCATTAAAAAAAAGAATCCCAAAATCTATATTGATTTAAATCAGGGAATTAAAAGTCCTTAAATAAATATTTTATAATTTATTTCTTTTCATTAATATTAAATAAATGTGGGGTTTTTTTTTCTTCAATTTTTTGTTGACATTTTGAAGTCGTAAAACAATATATATATGTACTTAAGGATTATAATATCAACTCTAAACAGGGAAGATTAATATATTTAGTGGATATTACTAAATCATTTGTACTAGCGCTTTTTAAATTTTTTAAAAAAGAAATCCGTGAATAAATGTATTTAGTTTAGCTAAATAAATATACATTAATGAGTAGAGAATCATACTATATTATATTCATTTTACATTGGTACAATTTTATCTTGATAATATATTTATTTGATTCTATTTGATCATTAAAAAAATTATTTCGTTTAAAAATAATCATTTTACTTAAATAATTGTAATTGGCTGAATTATTCTGCTTTGACGGTAATATTCATTCTACATTGATATCAATTATCGCCCTATAATGATGTTATTTGTCATTCTGCATTGTTATAAATAATCACTATGCGTTGATTTGCCATTCTACATCGGTGTTTATTATCACTCTTCATTTATGGTTTTTTTTATCATTCTACATTAATGTTAATTATTACTCTGTATTGAATTTATTTGTCATTCTACATTGATATCATTTACGGTGATAACAAAATTTATTTTTTATTAAATCATTTGATGGTTTTCCTTATATTTTTTAAAAGAGTTTGATAGCTAATATATTCATCTGTACTAAATAAAGGATAGCTGTAAGAATAATAATTCATCCTACATAGGAAATAACAGTACTCATAGTTATTAATAACTAATTTCAAAAATTCTACATTAATGTTAATTATTACTCTACATTGATTATATTTGTCATTCTACATTAATATTATCATTTAAGGTGGTGATAAAATTTATTTCACTTTTTATTAAATCATATGATCATGTACCTTTCATTTTTTAAAGAGTTCCACAGCTAATATATTATTCACCTGTATTAAATAAATGATGGCTGAAAGAATAATAGTTCATCCTACGTAGGCAATAACAGTACTCCTAGTTATTAATAACTAATTTAAAAAATTCTACATTAATGTTAACTATTATTCTACATTAATTTTATTTGTCATTCTACATTGATATTATCTTTTACGGTGATAATAAAATTTATTTTTTATTAAATCATTTGATGGTTTACCTTATATTTTTTTAAAGAGTGATAGCTAATATATTCACCTGTACTAAATAAATGATGGCTGAGTAGAATAATAATTCATCCTACATAGGTAATAACAGTACTCATAGTTATTAATAACTAATTTTAAAAATTCTTCATTAAAGTTAATTATTACTCTCCATTGATTTTATTTGTCAGTCTACATCGATATTATCATACACGGTGATAATAAAATTTATTTCATTTTTTATTAAATTATTTGATGATTTACCTTTTATTTCTTTAAAGAGTTCGATAGCTAATATATTCACCTGAACTAAATAAATGATAGTTGAAAGAATAATAATTCATCCGGCATAGGAAATAACAGTTCTCATAGTTATTAATAACTAATTTAAAAAATTCTTCATTAATGTTAATTATTACTCTTCAATTATTTTATTTGTCATTCTACATAGATATTATCATTTACGGTGATAATAAGATTTATTTCACTTTTTATTAAATCATTTGATGATTTACCTTTAATTTTTTTATTGAGTGGGATAGCTAATATATTCATCTGTACTAAATAAAGGATGGCTGTAAGAATAATAATTCATCCTACATAGGAAATAACAGTACTCATAGTTATTAATAACTAATTTCAAAAATTCTACATTAATGTTAATTATTACTCTACATTGATTATATTTGTCATTCTACATTAATATTATGATTTACGGTGATGATAAGATTTATTTCACTTTTTATATCATTTGATGATTTACCTTTTATTTTTAAGGAGTTCGATAACTAATAAATTCACCTGTACTAAATAAATGATGGCTGAAAGAATAATAATTCATCCTACGTAGGTAAAAACAGTACTCATAGTTATTAATAACTAATTTTAAAAAATTCTACATTAATGTTAATTATTACTCTGCATTGAATTTATTTGTCATTCTACATTGATATTATGATTTACGGTGATGATAAGATTTATTTCACTTTTTATTATATCATTTGATGATTTACCTTTTATTTTTTAAAGAGTTCTATAGCTAATATATTCACTTGCACTATATAAATGATGGCTGAAAGAATAATAACTCATCCTACATAGGAAATAACAGTACCTAGATAGTTGTTAATAAATAATTTAAAAATATTATTACTCAAGAAATACGAACGAACTACTAAAAAACAATTGCTTCAGTGAAAGAGCGATTCCAGAAACTATTCATACAGCTACTTAAAATTAAGCGAATGGGCCCATGGCTGCGGCCCTTCCTCCCCATTGGCTCACCCCCCGCCGAGGAGTATCATTATTCATGACGGCGGCCTCAGTTCTTTTCTTCGGCAAGCGACCAATAGAAATGCATTTCTGTTTCGCTCACTGAATTCGGAATGAGGTCGGTTGCTCCTTCGTTAATGCTGCTCTCGTGCGGGGGAAAACAAGTTGGTTGCTCCTCGAATTGATTTCGGCAGCGTCTGGGAGTCTCCATTTCGGAAACAATTAATTGCTCGCTTAAAATAATAATGAAATCAATTGATGAAGAAGTTCAACTTTGCACGTTTGTGAACAATAAAATATTAAAATTTTTTTAGAATGCATATCAATTAAGAAATTTTAAAATTCTTCATTCATTCTTTATATTGAGACATTTTTTTTTCTTTGTAATAATCGGATTGGAATTTTAAATCAAATTTGCTTTAACAATTCTTTTGATTTTTTTCAATTTTACTTATTATTATTATTAAATAACTTGGGGGGAATCATATCTCAAAGTTTAGCTACATTGGGGGAGGGGGACGTAACAATGAAAATGTACAGAAAAAAGTATACAATGAAAATTTTAAAGATGTTCTTTACGCGTGACGATATAAAGCCACTGAATTTCATCATCATTATTCGCTCCACTAGTTCTTATTTTGAGCATTACTTTCACTTCATATCAACGTTTCTTATGCCATTTACTTAGTGGAATGAACTGCTTTTGGAAGCAACTCATT
>JAOUZG010017314.1:6717490-6729599 GCA_026289955.1 Argiope argentata
GGGGGGGGCGTAACAAAGAAAATGTACAGAAAAAAGTACACAATGAAAATTTTAAAGGCGAAGAAGGGCGTTCTTTACGTGTGATGATATCAAGTCACTGCACCAGTAGAAATTTCATCATCATTATTCGCTCCACTAGTTCTTATTTAGAGTATTTATTACTTTCACTTCATATCAACGTTTCTTATGCCGATTTACTTAGTGGAATTAACTGCTTTTGGAAGCAACTCATTTTTGCATTTTCATTAATTTTTGTACATATTAACATACATTCCTTAAGATTTGGGGGGGCGTACCAAATAAAATGTACAGAAAAAAATTCACAATGAATATTTTAGTAGAAATTTCATCATCATTATTCACTCCACTAGTTCTTATTTTGAGAATTACTTTCACTTCATATCAACGTTTCTTATGCCGATTTACTTAGTGGAATGAACTGCTTTTGGAAGCAACTCATTTTTGTATTTTCATTAATTTTTGTACATATTAAATTTTCAGAAATTTAATAAGTTCTCAATTTATTAAGTACCTATGACAATACTATGCTTTAATCAGTAAAAAATGTTATAAAAGGGGAAATCAATCTCATGATAATCATGATTTGTTTATACTGTTAATTGAATGCTTTATAATATATTTACAGAATATTTTTTATTACGCTTTATTATATGAAATGCATATCATAGTACATATACTAATATGTGTTATGACCGATAATAAAACTCTGTATTTTATATTATTTAGTATTGTTCCTTGCTAATCAATATTCGAAATATAATGACATACATTTATTTTTATGGATGGATTTTTATTAATTTAAATAAATGTATCTTTTAATTCACTTTGAAATGCAGCTAGTAATATAAATCATGTCGTTTTATATTACTTTCTGTTTTTTTAAGATGCCATTTAATTCAGTAATATTATTTTTTGAGAATAGTAATAGAATCTGATCTTAGTATTAACTAGATATGTTATTTTTTTAAACCCTTTTAAATACTTCAAATTTGCTAAGTTTCCATATTAGCAGTCATTTCCATATTAGTAGATTCAACTGCTAATTCCGTTAATATGGAAACTTTCATTTTTGTAGGTTTTTTTTTATTTCTTGCAATTATATTTGCATTACTCATTTTGATTTATTAAATTCTTCTGAAAATGAAAATAATTATTAAATGTTACCATGTTACAATGTAGATTATGTGTGTCAGTATGAAACTAGAAACACATAATCATGATAATGTTACCAAGCCATTTTAGAAAAAAGATTTAAAAGGACGGTACAGCATCATACAGAGATAATGCATCACTTATTATTAAAATGAGGAATTTTTCACACGTTTGTTTTTTATTAGCAGTCAATTTTATATTAGTGAAATTAGTTGTAATTCCCATATTATGAGAATTAGTAGTCATCTCCATATTAGCAGTTATTTCCATATTAGTAGATTCAACTGCTAATTCCGTTAATATGGAAGCTTTCATTTTTGTAGGTTTTTTTTTATTTCTTGCAATTATATTGAAAATATTCATTTTGATTTATTAAATTGTTCTGAAAATGAAAATAATTTTTAAACAGTTTTCCATATCAATATGAAACTAGAAATACATAATCATGATAATGTGGCCAAACCATTTTAGAAAAAAAGATATAATAGGACGGTGCAGCAGCATTCCGAGATAAACCATTAACTTATTATTAAAATGAGGAAATTTCGCTTGTTATTTATTAACAGTTATTTTCATATCAGTAGAATTGGTAGTCATTTCCCTATTAGCAGAATTAATAGTCATTTCCATATTAGCAGAATTGCAGGTATCTTTATACATGCAATAATATTATTTATACAGAGTTTTATAGATTTCCTATTGGTTTTATAATTATGATAACAGGTACCTAAAAACTAGTTTTAAGTGACACTTCTACAGGAATAGGGAGAAATGTTCCCAAATTCCTATCGAATATTAATGTATTTGCATAAAAAAGAAAATCAAACTGAAAATTTTCATACACTCAATTTTTAGAAAACATTAAAACATAGGAAAATAAAAAAATAAAAGGTATAAATTCTTATCAATTCTGAGGTATAAATTCTTATCAATTTCAAAATACCTGAAAAAAGAAAGGACAAATTTCATAAAATCATGCGCGAAACGTATATGCAAAAATAAAGGACAAAAATTAACTTCATACTGAAATATCAAAATAAAAATTTAAACAAATAATATTGATAAATTTATCAAGAATTAACTCCAATAAGACCCAAAGATATTATTTAATTATAGTTTGCAGAGCAAATTCACCTCGATGTCTAGCTGCATTTCTAGTAAATACATTTATGAAAAATATCGTTATATAGATCACAATCTTTCAATAATTGAAATGGTGGCATCGTAAGCTAATGTTTTTTTTAATTAGATCTTAGTCATGAATGACTATCTGACTATGATTCCAAATTCTTTCGCCTTCTCATTACATTTCACATTAAGAAAGTGTCACAAAGGTCTTAAGTATTGTCACCTTGGTGTAATGTATTGTTCTGCTTAAAAATCGTGAACAAAATATCTAATTTCTCTTTCTTAATCTAAACTGTGAACCCTTGGGTAGATTTCTAAAAGCAAATATTTTATGTTGCGCATTAAAATATCTTTTGAAATTAATCCAACAAGATTGAACGAAAATATTTCAGAAAAGTAAAATATGAATTGGATAAGGCAGTAACATAATTCATTTAATGTTTATACTATTTTAAGTGTTCGTTTGAAATAAATACATTATTTATTATGTTTTGTAATAAACAGCAGTATTAGGTTAACATGAAATGAATTTTTACATCAATATATATGGCATTGAAAGTTTCAAAAAATTACTGCTTTAAAATTTCTAATTATATTTAATATTTGGTCGACAAAAATTATTATATTATCAAATAATAATTTGATGATTTGTGGTATCTTATTAACTGCTATTCAGAGAACTTTGTCTTTTTTAATATACATACTTCTTTAATTTTTCAGATAAATTAGAAAAACTAGGAAAAAAATTGTAAGTATGGAATCCATGGACATGAAAAGCATCTAGTTTTATAAATGGTAATTATGCTCAGTTATTTACAAAAGATTATATCATTTAATAAAAATTATTTTTGAAATATCGAAAATTTTAACATTAAACTTCATCATGATATATGAGTTCATCCTGATCGAATAAATATATACATATCTCTTTAATATTTCATATAGATTAGAAAAAGTAGGAAAAAATGATAAGTATGGGATCCAAGAAATAAAGACCTAATAAGCATCATGTTTTGTAAATGATAATTATGATTTATTTACAGCACATTATATTATTTAATAAAAATTATTTTTAGAATATTCAAAATTTTGACATTAAACCTCATCATGATGTATGAGTACATACTCATCGGATACATATATACATATTTCTTTAATTTTTCAGATAAACTAGAAAAAGTAGAAAAAAATGATAAGTATGGAATCCAAGAAATAAAGACCTGAAAAGCATCAAGTTTTGTAAATGGTAATTATGCTTATTTATTTACAACACTTTATATTATTTAATAAAAATTATTTTTGAAATATTAAAAATTTTGACATTAAATTTCAACATAATATATAAGTTCATACTGATCGAATACATATATACATATTTCTTTAATTTTTCAGATAAATTAGAAAAGTAGGAAAAAATGATAAGTATGGAATCCAAGAAATAAAGACCTAATAAGCATCATGTTTTGTAAATGGTAATTATTCTCATTTATTTACAACACATTATATTTTTTAATAAAAATTATTTTGGAAATATTAAAAATGTTGACATTAAACCTCATTATGATATATGAGTTTATACTGATTGAATACATAAACACATATTTCTTGAATTTTTCAGATAAATTAGAAAAAGTAGGAAAAAATGATAAATATGGGATCCAAGAAATAAAGACATACTGATCGAATACTTATATACATCTCTCTCTCTTTTTTTTCCAGATAAGTTCGGAAAAGTAGGAAAAAATGATAAATATGGGATCCAAGAAATAAAGACCTGAAAAACATCAAGTTTTGTAAATGGTAATTATGCTCATTTATTTACAACACTTTATATTATTTAATAAAAATTATTTTTGAAATATTAAAAATTTTGACATTAAATCTCATTATGATATATGGGTTCATACTGATCGATTATTTTGTACTTTATTGCATTTTCATTTACACGATAACAAATATAGCATATAATTAATTTTGTGTGAAGATTTTTATTGTATTTATAAAGCATTTACACTCTATATATAGCAATACATACATATTATATGTATATGCACATTATGATGTGCATCACGCCACGAATTATCAATGTTTATAACAATTTATCTGAAATATTTCTTTTTGTGGTTTTTATCTTAAGAGTAAAATCTGTAATTGATTAATTCCATGAAATCTCTATAAATTAAATCACTTGAATTATTAGTTTACAAAGCGCTTAAGGATATTGGACCTCCTCCCTCCTTTACAATTTTAAACAAAGGAAGGAAAAAAAACAGAGAGAAAAATCCAAACCGGTCGCAGTTAAGAAATGAAGGCAAATAAATAATGGAAAGGAAATCACTTTGAATAAAGTGCGGGACAAGACTAATGCATCAACCCACAATCTCTTTGAGACAGATTTATACAAGAAATTATCCCAGGGGTATCTTCATTCATCTATTTTGTCAGGATGATAAATTTTCCAGTGTCTCGCTCTGCCCTTCTGATGAATTTAGCCGGAAGATGAAAAACAGAACTTTTAGAGAAAGACGGAGGGAGGAGAAAAAAAAAACCTTTAACAAACGCCTTTCTTTTCGTTTTGAAGAGCTTCGCCAATACCTCTTCAGGATTTTCGCCGAAAAAAAAATAATAATAAAACAGCAATGTTGTGATGAATAGCCGAAATCGGAAAAGCAGGCCTCCTTCGACAAAGATGAATGCTTGGCCTGGCGCCAACAGAGCGGGTCTCCAAATCTTTCATGGCAAAAAGAACGGGGGGTTAAGGAAGTTTTTAAGGAATAATTTCCTTTGTGTTGTTCTTGCGTTTTTATGGCCATCCCTCATCAGAATGGATATTCAGTACCCGAAAAAGCAAAGATTGCGCTGGGAACGGGAGGTGTCATAAATTTCCAAAAAATAGCAGAAAATGGATGCTCAATGTAATCTGATGAAGCATGATTTATAGCAAGTTGTTTCATGAGAGAACACACTAGATTAAATGATTCCCCTTACTACTTTTTTAAAAAAATCCTTTAAGGGTAGTCTACGAACACTGAAAATGTTCCAAAAAATATGTACACAAAAATCTCACTGCAGTTTAAACCTTTTCAACCATGTTCATTCATGTTATCGAACATTTTTTGACAAGAATCGAAATTTTTTTGAAAAAAAGTTAAGAAACATGACTTTAACCTTGTCTGTTTCTTTTCTCCCCCTTTACACTAAAATTTTTGTAACTTTCTCACACATACATAGGGAATAACTTTTCTTTGATAGGAATCTCTCTGCGAAAATAAGGAACTTAAGCAAAAAATCTCCATATTCTTTGTTATTCACTTATATACTACCAGAAACATTTTGAAATCGAGATTAGGAAAATATAGGATGAAATCTTTTTTTGATTGTTAAATTTTTATGCATATTTATATAGAAACAATATTTTTTTAAAAAAATCGAGATTTTAGCAACTACAGAAATATTTGATGATGTAAATTTTTTTTAGTAAAATTCTTTACGTGCGCAATATCTTTATATTAACTTTAACATGATTTACAATGAATTAACTGAAAAGTAAAGGATTCAAGTTCTTTAGTAGGAATAAGTCATTCTGGTAGTGTCACTTTTATTCTATATACTATTTGTCTATAATACTAATTGATTGTCCATTGGTCAGTGCAATGTATACTACTACATTATCCGGTCCATGGTTATATCATTAAACATAAAATTATCTTCGAATACATATAAATCGGCACGTTAATTAATATATCATTAAAATAGCAGTTTTTGTGATCAATAAATCTATTAAATATTAATTTTTTATTTGAATATATGTACTTGAATTTGAGCATAACTTTAAAGTCACAGAAAGTTTTCTAAGGAAAAATATTTTTGCCCAAAATTTCCGCGGCTAACACCTAAATTTAATTATAAATATGGGCATTGTAAAATTTTTACTTGTTACTTTTCTGCTTAATAACTCCAATTAGGACTCCAGTTGAATGTTTCACAAATTTAATTATGTTCTTGCCAATCAAATAATTTGATATACATATTTATGAATTATTTAGTGCATGGTTATTATTAAGTATCTGTAGCTATACATCCAATTTTGAAAAATTGCTATACAATTCAATAACACTATATAATACAATATAGCTTAAGCTTCAGGATCTGCATTTAAAGGATCAATTATAATTATTTTGTTTATCTATGTAACATTCCGTTCTTTAAAATTAAGCGATTTAATAATTACTAGAAGCTGAATGTGTTCTTATTCAGAAATTAACTATACGCAGAAAAATTGTAAATTTAAATAGGTGAAATATCGCCAAAGTATTTTTTTTTAAAAAAAATCGACGATTCGCACAAATTGAGAAAGGAAGAAAAAAATGTGAATATATTTCGACAATTGCATGAATAAACACTAATGTAAAATACTAGTCAAAGCTTAGAATCCTCTTTGTATGTTGATTAATTATCTTAAATATTTGATTAGTCCAATTAAATCGTACAAGAGAGTCAATGGGTAATTAGACAACACTGTTGATATAAAATTCTTTCCTGGGAGAGAAAAAATTTATATTAAGTGCTTATGAAAGCTTAAATTTTTGCAAAAACTTACATTTTTTTCTGTGTTAAATGGAAATTTACATTAAAACTTATGATCTCTATTAAAAATTATCCGATAAGAATTTTAAAAAAAACTTCAGAAATTTTTCATAATAAGAACTTTTTTTTTTTTGTAATGATAGCCTTATTGCTTAAACTAACAATAAGTTTAGCATTCAAAATTTAATAAACAAGAATTATTGATTTGTCTCAAATTTCTATTAAGAATTCTAATTCAGAGTAGAATTTAAAACCTAACATGTTAAAACAAATGCAATATCTTTTAAGATGTATTTAAAGTATAAATTTATTTTCCTTTTTCTACGTTATTTCAATTATTTCAAAATTCTATATCCGCAGTAATTTAAGTTGTTCTGTGAAGAAAGTAATTTTTATAGATAATAAGTATGCTTATATATAAGAATCCAAATTTCCAACAAAAGTAACACTAACTCATGCTTTAAATAAAAGTAATGTAAATTCATGCTTCAAACAGTAATGTTACTAATGAATAAAAGTAACGTTTACAAATGTATAAAAGTAATGTAAAATTCATGCTTCAAATAAAAGTTACGTTAATTCATGCTTCAAATAAAAGTAACGTTAATCCATTCATCAAATAAAAGTGACGTTACTAATGTATAAAAGTAACGTTAATCCATGCTCCATATAAAAAGTAACGTTACTAATATATATAAATGCTATCATTATAGCTTTGAGAAATAATATGAATAGCTGCCATCGACTTAGAAAATGTTAAAAATAAAACATTCTGTTGTTACGTCTGGTGAAATTTATTTAGGTAATTGTCAGATAACTACTAAAAACTCACTCATCATAAAAAATTGAAACTATTCGCGAATAAAAATAGAGTTTACGACCATGGAATATTACAATCATTATTTACCTTCATAAAATAAACTGAAAAAGATGCGTTAATTGAACCAAATCCCAAGAATAAATATTTCTTTCATTATTAGTTTATTTGAACTTTGCTAACGTCAATATATTCTTTCACAACTTGCTTGTGTCTGAAATTAACTTCTATAACACAAACTGAAAGGGTTCAGTCACGTAATTAGGTTGGTTTGGTTTGTCTGTTTTAGTGGCACGAGCCAAAAAAAGGCCATACTGCGCCATACATTTGTTCAAACAGGAAGACTAAAAGTGTATAAAAATTTAAAAAGCATAATTTAGAACAAACGATGCTAAAAATTCAATTAAAAAACTGTAAAAAGACGATGATAATTGAAGCAATATAAAACAAGTTTCAAATAAGGTGATAAATTCCAATTGCTTTTAAAAACTTAAAAATGTTTTTGGGTGGACTTTTCCCCAAGAGTTTGCACATCCAAGGATGAAGAGTTAAAAAATTGTAAACGGTGGAGATTAAAATCGGGACATTCAATAAAAATAGGACGAATAGTTAAAACAATCTGACATTTTGAGCACAAAGGTGCGCGATTGCCGAATAAAAGATATTTTTGGGTGGACTTTTCCCCAAGAGTTTGCACATCCAAGGATGAAGAGTTAAAAAAATTGTAAACGGTGGAGATTAAAATCGGGACATTCAATAAAAATAGGACGAATAGTTAAAACAATTTGACATTTTGAGCACAAAGGTGTGCGATTGCCGAATAAAAGATATTTGTGGGTTAAGTAAGTGAGTTCATGTAATTATGAGTTGCGTTAATTGAACAAAATCCCAAGAATAAATATTTCTTTCCCCATTAGTTTATTTGAACTTTGCTAACATCAATATATGCTTTCACAGCTTGTTTATAGCTGAAATATCAATACACAAAAAAATAAACAGCATCTAAAGAGGCGATTCATACACATCTGGAAGCATGGGAGAGTTCAAAATGCGGCTGGAAAGTTTAACACGCTATCTTTGCACACTCAGCTGCCTTAAGGAATTACAATGCTCAGAGCAAAAAAGCGACCAGCTGTTATTTATTCTCTGTTTTTCTTTTTCTCAGAGTGCCACAGCTACTTACTGAAAAAAAAAGCAAATAAAATTTTGGCGTCGTTTCTGTTTGCTTTCACAGAGAAAAGATATATATGGCAGCTTAGGATGAATTTTTTACTTTGGTGGCCATAATAACTCCGATATATTTTATCTAACTTTAATACATTCGCGTTATCTATAATCGTCACATAAAAAACCTGATTGCGGCATGCTACACCTTACTTACATCAATATATGTCACTCGAAAGAGATATTGCAGACCTACCTTGGCTAAAAAAGGCGAGTGGCGAGGTTGGCACGGTTTTCGAATTTGGCGATATTTTTTGTCATTTCACATTGCAAATCTAACGCTCTGTATATCGATTTAGACGTTTTGAAGGGAATGATTTTCAATAAAGATTTATGAAAATTCTCTTAAATAGCAGAGGATTTATTATATTTAAAAGTACCTTTTTGAATAGAATTAACAAATAAAATCGAATGTTTTAATAATATTTAAAATGGAAGTTTAAAAAATGCGAACAGCAAAAAATACCTTAAAGAACCTAATCATTCACATATTTTTCAAAAGAAATAATATAAATAACGACAGTAAGCAAAAGTCTTTATGCAAATTCTTTCGATTTATGGAATAACGACTAAAATAGATTTTGAATTAGTTCAAACGCTTCTTTTCCTTGTTAAAGAAAACACAAAAAATTAAACGTAAATACAATTGGCTTTTAAAAATCTATTATTCATTGCAAAAAAAAATGATTTAAATTATGGAAGAAACGAATATTAGGAAGCATAAAAATCAAATATTGCAAGATCAAAGTAACTAAAAATTTTATTTCTGGAAATCTAAGTATTACATTAAGTGCTTTTGCAGATATTTTCGTTTTATAAATAAATATAACGTAAAATTTAAATTAACTTTCTTCACAGTTATTAATGAAGTTTAAAATGTACCTTAGATCCAAATAATGAGACTAACGTATTCGCTGTATTTTTTGTTCGCTCTGTTGTTTCAGCTCAGTCATTATTTTTTTGTTGCGTTTACAACTTTCTTTTTCACATCTTTTCGTTTTTCATATACTTTGCCAGTTTCTTTACAAAACTTCTAGGACTTATAATAACCATTTGAGTGTAATAGGAGCAGCACTTAATGATTTATAGCCTTGTAAGTTCAGGATAATTAATTAATTGTTATGTTTACTATACTTTTATTCTCATGTCTTATACTTTTAATCTCATAAATCTTAAAAAATACCCCACCCCCACCCCCGGCTTCTTTCTACGGATTGATGATAAGCTAAATATATTTGTTACCTGTAATGTAAATAAAATGTGTTTTTTTTTGTTGTTTAACATACGCTTACCGTTAATTGTTTAATTTTTCTAATACCAAATTTCAACTTTAAAAGATAATATATCAAAATTGAAAAGCGAATTATCACAACGAATGAATAAAAAAAATTTAAAATATGTCAAGTTGTAAAAACTGATATATTATCTGTTTATTGATGGATATTTTCGACATATTTATGGTTGTCAGGATTCTATATCACTCAAATGTTCAAGTATAAAACATCGAAACTATTAAAGAATTATTTTTAATGTCCAAAAACATTTATTCATTAGATGACATTTTTGAAACCCAATTTTGATGCCATACTTCCAATACAAACTATGGTTCTGAAATTTCTCTACATAGTAAAGCTCCTTTGCTAAAAATGAATGCTATAAAATTGCTTATGCTAAAAAAATTTAACTATTTGATTCTATTACTGTGATATTTTTAAGCTGCCTGTGAAAATTATAAATATAATACTATCAAAACAGATTTATCTCAAAAAATTAATACGTCTTTTGCAACTCTTCGCAAAGGAAATAATGAATCTGCTATTAATAAATTCTGCCATTTCTCCTTAACTGAAAACTTCAATATTTCAGCAACAAAATATTTATTTTAACCAATGGATCATTCCAAATGATGATAAAATTAATCCATATTCTAAAATGAAAAGCAAGTTTAAAACAGAGCAATAAATCTCAGTTTTTAATCTAAACCAGACGGTTTTGGAAAATTTAGAATTGACCGTTCAAATATATTACAACCTGGCAAGAAAGAAAACTTATATTTCATAATAATAATAATAATAACAATAAAAACTAAAGCCAAATATTAATTCGTTTTTTCTACAATGCTGATATCCCTTTAAAATGATATTCCTTCCCCAGAAAAAAAAGCTATATAGCAATAAAAAAAATTACATTAATTAGTGCTACTGCCATACTATTTTTAAGTAACTAGGATGAATTAATAAATATAATAAAACCCCAACAGTTTTGCTTTAGAAATTTAATATTTTTTTCTGCAACTCTTTGTCGAGGAAATATTAAACTCTGCCATTTCTTCTTAACTATAATTTTGTACTCTATATGATTATATATACATATACATATGTATATATACATATATTATTAAATTTCAGCAATGAAGTATTCCAGATGTTGATAAAACACGTACATATCCTAAAATGAAACTTCAAAAACAGAGCAATAAGTCTCATTTTTTACCTCATCCAGACAGTTTTGGCGAAGTTAGAATTGGCAGTTATTCAAGAAACTGACAAGAAAGAAACAGGGGGGGGGGGATGCGGGGTTGGAGAGTTCTTGTTTAATTAATGCAGCAACCCTGTGCAGTGAGTGGAATTGCCAACAGAGAGATCCTAATCTCCTTCACCTCTAAAAGATGGCGCATCTGTGGGACGCCGTTCGTCTTTTTACAAAAATCCAGGGGGAATACAGGGCGGCCTCCTCGCTTTCACAAAGAGGAAAGGGGGGGATTAAGGGGTTCTCCCATCCCTGATATATGCGCCGAATATTTAATGCGATCCCTGCTTACGTATGCGTCCCCATGTGCCTGCTAAAAGAAGAAAAAAACATAAATCTCGATAACAGTTCATCTTCAGTTTTCAGTTTAAACAATTTATCTGTAGCTTATAGGTGTTTAAATAACTATAAAACCATCCAAGAAAAAAAAAACTATGAGAGATAGAGCTAGTCATAAAGATCGGTCTCTTTTGAAGTACTCGAGTAGTTGTGACAAGACTTTGTTCTAATTGCAATTAAAAGCAAATGTTGAAGACTTTAATGGGTCGCTAAATGGATATTCGCACAATGTTAATAATTATGTTAACAGTATTTTATAAAAGCCTTTCTGAGTCTATATTCACTGATCGGAGTGATTACAGATGATTCGGT
>JAOUZG010017314.1:6729609-6763166 GCA_026289955.1 Argiope argentata
TAATGATAGGTCTCTTTTGTAGTACTCAGGCAGTTGTGACAGCAGACTTTCTTCAAACTGCAATTAACAGCAAATGTCGAAGACTTTAATGGGTCGCTAAATGGATATTCGCACAATGTTAATAATTATGTTAACAGTATTTTTTTAAAGTATTTGTGAGTATATATTCACTGATCGTCGTAATTACAAACGATTCTGTAAAGAAAACTGAAGATAAAATTAATTTTTTATCCATACAATAAAATTGCTTTATTAACATTTTAAATATTAATGAGCGAGGATTCTTCATATTTTAATAGAACGTCCACAATTTAATAATCAGCATATCCACTGCTTTCATTTTCCTTACATCAAAAAAGCCCTTGTTTCTCATCCCCATCTTATAATCTTTTAAAAAATGCTAATAAATTATATACTTTTGATAACAAAAGGATGCCTGAATTTTAAATTTGTTTTACCTTCCGACTATTTTAGGCAGACTAAAGAAGCTGGCAATTCCTGGAAAAGGATGCAGTTTAGAAACAAACTCTCTAAAATAAGATTAATTCTCATCATACATTTGGCACTGCTTGGTTAAAAAAATATTCTTGCACCAATAAACTCTATTAAAT
This sequence comes from Argiope argentata, assembly GCA_026289955.1. NCBI lineage: Eukaryota > Metazoa > Arthropoda > Arachnida > Araneae > Araneidae > Argiope > Argiope argentata. The sequence goes on from JAOUZG010017314.1 coordinate 6,730,221, forward strand.
CAAACCAGTAATGAAACACTTACAGTGAAACAAAAATAAATCACCAATAATGAAATTATTGTAATAGTAACACTGAGAGAGAAAATAACCAAGTAGAAAGTTGAAAATTTGAGAGCAATAAATAATAATTTAAGCGCAAAAGGGGATATGCAATTTAATGAGATCCAAGGAATTATCCAATATTTTTTAAATAAAAATATTAGTTGTTGAAATGCTACCCCAATACCAAAAATAAGCTTTGTTAAAATCCGTTACATATTTTTGCAACAAATCAGCTTTCACAATTTTGTTTCTTTACGTTCACATCTATCAGTATTTTATAGTTTTCTTTAAAATAATCAATATTTCTTTTACTTTCAGAGAAAATGCAACAACAATTCCTTACAAAATAACGAAGCCAATAAACATAAAACTGAAGAACTCCATTTTGACGAGACAATCTATTGGTTATATCTATTTGACGGTAATGTATAATTTGAATTCGTATTTACCACATCAAATGATTGTTATATAAATTTCTAAGAAGTTGATTCGAGAGTATACATGTAAACAAATATACAATGAGTATATTTAAAGAATAATTATGCAACTGTTATATATACTATATATATATTATCTATTTTAAGTGGTTAATACTGAAGTGTATATATATATATATATATATATATGAAACAAATAATAGAATACAAAAAAGATTGCTGCATGAACCATAAACTAAGCTTAACATTTCATGAAAGCAATGATATATGTATAATTTTATGCCATTGTTATGATAATTACTACGATTTATGTCCTGCCAAGTGAAACCAAGAGAGCAGAATGCGAGTGAAGGCTTTACTGCTGCTAAAAAAGTTCTGTTGGCTAAGCGAAGTGTGCGCATAAATAACTCCAAGTCTCCAAGATCAACAGTTCTTTATTCTTTTAAAACCTTATATAACGAGTACGAAATGTCACTGTGTGTCGTTTGACGATCTGAAGATCAAGAGTAAGCTAATTCACAATTCTTCTTTCTGTATTTTCAACTTGGATTAGACTTACCCTTATTTTATTTCAACTACTTCTACTGCTATAAATTATTCTATCATAGAATTTCTAGCTCTTTAGCTAGCTTATCCCCTGAAAATAAAATAAAAACTAAATAATATTTTGCAATTTTTACAGTCCTCTGTTGCCTGAATATCAGCATAGATCCTAGCATAGTACCAGCTTTTACAAATCTAAGTACTACTTAAAATGCTATGAGTATATCGGAAATACAAAATATTTCCGCAAAGGAAATATTTTGTATAAATTATACAAAATATTTCCTTTGCGTAAAAATAAAAAATATCTTCAAAATTTTATAGTATTCATTAATGTTCCATTTGAAAAATTTAAATGATTATTTTTGAAAAATTAAACCATTTTTTTTTACTTTTTATGAATATTCCGATTCCAAGGAAAACGGAATATTTCACCGAAATGGAGACAGATACCTTTCCACTGCATTAGTTGAATTAAATACAATATTCTTGAGAAATTGAGAATAAAAACCAACAAAACAAACATTATTCTCGATTTATAATTTTCTGAAGAATTAAATATCTTTATTCTGAGACTTATTAAAACCTAGTCCTTTCACACATAAATCACCGAAAGTAAAAGTTTAGAAAACAACTCTATTCGTACCAAACATTTATGAACTGCAAATTAAATATATTATCTATTAGTCTTTAATATAAATTTCAATATTAAATGATATTCTTAAATCTAATAAGCATACCTTATTGTAAATTTTAAAACTCATAAACGTCTTTGCTGAAAATCCCATGTATTCTTCTCATAAAGTAATTCTTCATCTTTTTCTTTAGATAAAAGAAAAATAAATCTCTATAATTTGGATAAAAATTTAAGCTACAAAGGGAATATAATATTTAGATTTCCTTATACACTGATTATAAAAATAAAAAAATATATACAATTAAAATATCAATAGTATTTTAAATTTATATATATATATATATATATATATATATATATATATATATATATATGTTTGCTATTAATAAAAATTCATTGTTATAAATATTCATCAATATTAGCAGTATTCTTGAAATGTATTTTTCCTTTGTAAATTCTGTGAATCATCATTAAAATTGTTTTCACAGAAATTATTTACATTGAACAGGGTCAAAAATCTATGTTTTAATCGATAATGCTGTATTTCAATGAAATTTGGAAAGTGTGAATAGCTGTTAACATTATCTTTAACTGCGTCTTTGAAATTTAAGATAATATATATTTTTCATGAGCAAATGAAACAAATATATTTCATAGTTAGAATTATGAAAAATCCTTTTAATTTCGCCTACTAGGATAAAACGTTCAATAAGCATTTATGTTTATTATAATCACAACATTGTTCAGAAATGTTATTTTAATTGAAATTGTTTCATTTTGTAAATATCAGCACCTTTAAAATTGTTTTTTCATAAATTATTTAGATTGAAAATTCAAAATCAATGTTTTCATTGCTGATGTATTTCAACGAAATTTGAAAAGCAAGAATAGCTGGTAACAGCACATCTTTGCAATTTAAAGCAATGTATATTCTTCAACTAGCAAAATAAATGAAATATTTCGTATTTAAATTATTAAAAATCCTTTTAATTTAAGGAATTTAGAAAAACCATTTAATAAAAATTTATGTTTGACACAAAAAGATTTTTTTAAATGTCGATAAACGTTATTTAATTTAAATCGATTCATTTTGTAATTATAATTTTCATACAATTCCGAAGTTATAATGAACTTGAAAAAACTAATTGAATCGTTCATATTAAACAGCTATATAAGTTTATTAATATTTTTGAAGCTGACAAACCTCAGATGAACAAAAAATTCTTTCAGAAAATAAATTATATCAATATATTTGAAAGTTTTTCATTAATGCTTTGCTGTTGATAATTCGCATAGGATGTTCACTTGCTTCTGATACTACAAAAGTTATTAAGCTTATTTAAAAAAGATATATAGCAATTTAGTATTAATAAAATACTTGTATAAAGTGGAATAAGTTATCTCAAGAAACCGATAATAATAATACGCAAATTTCAAGAGCATCGAAATAACTGCCATAAATTGAATTGAGCTTTTAAAGAAGTATCAAAAATTAATTGAATCTAATAATTTAAACAAAAGCAAGCAAAATATATTTTTTTCTAAACACAACGACTCCCAACATAAGCGACTTACATATCTAAATTGCTTTATAACTCATCATTAACCCGTTACTGCACATAACACGACTTTAAAGAAGAACTTTATTTTCCCTTAAATAAAATTTCACAAAGTGCTTTTATTACGATATTTAGCGACTAAAACTTTAAAATTCATCTTAATAATGAATCCCATCCATTAAAAGCCGAAAACAAAAATCGCGTGATGCCCCGTCCTTAACAGAGAAGCCTGAAAAGAGAGAAAATTTTTCTAATTAGCGTCCTCATGAAAGCGTCCGTTCGCTGGGAGGTGCAATTAGCAATATGTTGACGGAGAAGCATCACGGTATCGATCACCATTGAAGGAGAAAGAAGATCACCTCGTGCTTTAATTAAGGGAGTGTGGTGCTAAGGGATCCATAAATTAGTCCGGCAGCTTCTCCCGAACTCATCTGAGCGGTGTCGCCCGGCCGAACCAATTCTGGAAACGAAGAATAAAATATCAGCTTTTTTTCTTTTTTGGACGTATATTTCTGCTGTTCCGCTGTAATGCTTGCTGCTGCTTATGAGATATCTGCTTCCAACGTCATGTTTTCTCTTTCTCTTTTTGACAGGCGCCATCTTGGAGATGGAGGCTAGAACCCAGCACCTAAGCCCACGGCAGTTGTTGTTCACCAACGCCAAATTTAATTACGGGAGATCGATTTCTGTCCCTGGTTGCTTGCTGGGGGATGTCATCGGAGACCTGCAACGATGAAGATGAATTATAGATTGACAAGAGCATTGGAGTATGGCGACTTCGATGTGGAATGGAAATAATGTATCAAATTATGGACTCAAATAGTCATTATGTCTGTTTATAGATTGTGATTTCACAGTAGAATTTCAATCATTCGCACGAATTAAATGAAAATTAGAATGGAATTCGAAATGAAAATAATAAAATCTATACGGTAGATTAGAAAAAGGTCAGAAATTAAATAAAAAATATCATAGAAAAAATTTAATTCTAATTCATAAAAGTTAGACAGGCATAATATATATAAAATAGTCAATATATTAAAACAATCAGGCCAAAATTATAAGTCGAGTGTCTTTTTTTATGGGTCATGGGACGACCTTGAATGTATGATTATTTTTCTAAAAATGTGGCCCTGATTTAAACATCTACCAAACTATAAAGTTTTTTTTATATATAAAATTGCATTTAATAATTTTTTTCACAAAAATTTCTTTTTGTTTCATAAAATGTTTTTCGATAAGAATGCATGCTTTTCGTATAGGAATAATGTCCATGTGTCAAAGATGCCTAATGCATATAAAATAGTCAATATATTAAAATAATCCATCAGAAATTGTAAGTTGAATGTCTCTTTTTTATGGGTCACGGAACGATCTTCAATATATAATTATTTTTTCAAAATTTCCAAAAATTAGGCCCTGAGTTTAAATCTCCATCAAACTATAAAGTTTTTTTAATATATATAAAATAGCATTTAATTTTTTTTTTCTCACAAAAATCCCTTTTTTTCATTAAAATGTCCTTCGATAAGAATGCATGCTTTTCGTATAGGAATAATGTCCACGTGCCAAAGACTACATGGATTCTGAAAAAAATGTTATGGGAATTCCCGTTATAAGATATATTAAAAAAATGCTTGAAAATTCATTTCAAACTTTTATGTTAAAATCGATCACGTAATTCAAGAATCGTATTATACGATTTCGTATAATTGAAATTCTACTGTAAATGTAACATTTATGGCGAACAAAGGTTTATTGATGAGTATTGATGAGTAAACAGATTTACGACATAAATTCTTGAGCAGTTTTAACCTAAGAATGATTTAATTTTTTGTATTATTTGACAAAAGGTATATGATCTGAAATATACATCAACAATCTATAATATCCAATTCAAACAAAGGTTTACTTAAATATCTCCTTCCAAAGAAATTGATTTTTTTTTATTCTCCAGGTATTGTAATCGATTGAAATTATTTGGTTTTTTATAAAATATTTTCTTTATAAACAATTAAGTATTGAGATTATTCTGCCGTAAATAGAAAAATGATTATCATTTGTACGATTATAAATCGTTTTTTAATCAAAAACCGTATTTCAAAGAAATAAAAATAAAAAATTTATTCAGCTTAAGAATTAAAATGGAAACAAAAATTGTAGCGCTTTTGAATTAATTCTACATTTTTTTAAAAAATAAAACAATCAGGCCTAAAAAATGACGAAGAAAGTTGTTTAACCGCTGGATAGTTCTGAAAATACTATTGCAAAAAATCGTTTTAGAAAGGTGTAAAATAAATCAGAGAAGATAGGTATAAAAGTATAGAAAGTCCAATATCATTATTCTTCTGATTATGAATTAAATAAAAAATATTCTCCAAGTTGAGGATTTATGACAACGAACTATCATATAAAGTTTTCATTCAATACAAGTCAAATTAAAATATGACTCAACTTTAATTAAACATGGAAATTTTTAACTATAACAAGAATTATATAAAAATATTAATATGAATTAACCCCAAGAATAAGCATGAAAACTGTGAGTATGATATAATCATTAGTATACGCTAAAATAGATAGTATTTTTGAGCAATAAATAAGGAACTAAGACAGCATGTTAACTAAAACGAATGGTTTTATCACACTCATCCTGCTGACCTCTGGCTTTTTCCCACAAGGTATCTGACCAGTAGCCAGAATGGCGAAAGCATTTTCTTGAATAGATAGCCTATCGCAAGGAGGCGGTCCCATAAATGACACTTTTACAATCCTTTTCAACCCCCTCCGTTTCACGCCGAGCGTTATGTCTTCATTTGGGGAATATGTCACTCCAGAAATTCAAGGCTAAAAAATGTTTGGATAAGAACATGCGATTCCATGCTGATTTTGGATTATGAATTAATAAACATTAATTTTACGGAATGGTATTTTATGTCGTAAGTCGTTTCAATTTTCTTTGCATGTCTCTCTATTGTCTTAAAATATAATTTTAAAACAAAAATATTTTATTTTTTAATTTTTTAATCTAAATTTATTTTGATATATATTATATTTAAATATATTTATATGATATAAATATATTTATATTTTCAATTAATATTTTTACCACATTAAAGTGATATTTATTATCTTATATCAGACATCATTTTTGATATATAATGCAATCTTTCGCTATCATTTACATGAGAATAACTTCAGCTGTAATATAATTATAAAAATGATGAGTTCTATATTTTTGAATGTAGTTAGCTATATATCTTTGTTTTTTTAAATGTATATATGTACCTATAGAAAATGTTTTAAAATACTTTTGTATTTATTATAGAAATTATTCTTAATTTCATTCTTTTATTTATTCTGAAATGTTTTTGATATATTTTTAGAGAAAGTGCATATAAAATAATGTAATTTCAAATATTAATATGTATGTAGTTATATATTAGGGAAACAACTATCATTTTTTAAATTTTGTGTTCATGTTAGAATATGTGCAACTTCTCTAAAACTTAATTAGAACATTTTTTTTTTCCAAATAAAATATAATTTTCAATTGTTTTTTTTTATTTGCACTCTCTATTACACAATTCAAATTATGCATTTTTTTTATGCATTGGAAATATAATGTTAGTATGAAATAATATTGAAAAATACAATTACTATCTTAAGTCGAATCAATTTTCGATCTTAAGTAAGGCCCTAGCAGGTTATCATGAAAAAAAAAAATCAAAATTACTGTATTTTTTACAACAGATTTCGATAAAATATTAATTGATATTTTTAAAAAAATACTTGTATTGAAAATTTCTTGATTTTGTTTGAACTACTTTATATGTTTGTGATATCAGTTATATTCTAAATTATCTTAAAATCTCTTCCTTTCCCAAAAAGAAGGTTAATTTTATCAAATAATTTCTGTATCGAGAATAATGTTAGACAATTGCAAATAAAAACATTATTTCAATTCTCTACAAAATATTTAGTATTATGAATAAAATCTTAAATTAGTTTATTTAAAACAATCATAATTATTTGAGCATGATTATTAAAATAATTTTAATTATTTGGAAATTTATTTATATTTTTCACGTACGGAAAAGCAAGCGGGGAAAAAAAGACACCTATGAATTGCAATTGGTAAGTCTTTTTTTCATTTTCTTTTTTTTTACTACACAAGAGTTTTTCACACACAAATAAACAATTTATTTTTTGCACATGATCAAAATAAAAAGCCAAATAATAAATTTGGCTTTGAAAATATATCCTATTTCTAAGATTTTAATAGCTTTTTAGCAGGTATGTTCTTATCTACAATGACAGATATGTTGTATTTTAATAATATAATATGTTTCATACAAATAGCATTGTATAAAATGCTACAATATGACTCTTGCAATAATTATCCATGTTATGAAGAAAATTAAGAATTTAAAATTCTTTGCTTGTATTTACTTTCCATATGTTACACATAATTTTTGAAATTTCCCGAATTTCGCATTTATATTCAATTTTTTAAAAAATAAATAGTTACTTTTAATACATCTTTACGCACAATTTTTCGTAAAAATTTCCTGATATTCGTCTTTTATATATACATTTAAAGATAAATATTGTTTTTAAAGTCACTCGACAGCGCCTATAAATCTCTTTTTGATTTTTTTTTAAATCTTTCGATATTATATATTTTTTTTCACTATTTGGGATAATTTTACAGGAAATAGAAGTTTTATTTTTTCTACATTTATCGTGTAAATTCTTCTCTCGGTAACTTTTATTCCTCAAAGCACTAAACTTGAAACAGTTTTCGTGAAGTTCAAAAAGCTGTATGTTCAACGATTAGCCATAGGGTAGGATTTCATTTTTAATTAACGAAATCCAGTTACTTTTTTTAAAAAAAATGTGAATAAATAAAAACTAAAATATTCCTAAAACACATATATTTGCTAAATTATACTGAAAACATAAGCTAAGTGATTTTAAAAAACAATCTTCATATATAACTGACGAAATTAGTAATCAGGGACGAAAATTGATGAAAAAAATCTACTCTTAAATATTTTTTTTTTTAGCTTAATTCATTTCAAAAGCTTATTGTATTTATTACATTTCAGTATTCGTATTAAAATAATAACGTTTAGGAATATTTCTGAAACATACACAAATAATAGTTTATAGAATATTTCTGTTAACTCTTATTTACTCTGCAATACATTTCATATAACTTATGTATATATAACATGTGCACGTGAGTTTCATAAGATGTATCCTGATTTTACAAAAATGTTAATGAATATATCAACAATTGTTTCCACTCTTTAATAAATTTTGTTATATCATATTAATGAGTATGAAAAACACATATTTGCTAACACTCAATAAAAAGCTATCATCTTATATAAATATTCGGTTAGTAAAATTTATTAAAATTGGAGTTTGAAAAATTATATGCGGTATTTAAAATTAAGCTTTTATGTTAGCTACTTAATTTATTCATTATTGTTTGTCTTCCATATTTACTTTGAGACACTAGAAATCATGCTTTTTTTCTCACATAATTCTTTATTTCATAATAAAAAATGGATACTGTCAACGATGCTTACATTTTTTCCAATAATATTTTTGAATCGAAGCAATTGACTTTAGCATAAAGGCTACACATTTTCTATTTCAATAGTTATAAAATTGTATTGTGGTTTAATAAGAAATGCGTCGAAAAAAGGAATCAAAATGATATAATGTGCTAAGTAAATATATTTAAAGTTTCGAAACTATTGAAGTTAACTGCTTCACGTATGGAATTTTTACGTTTTCAATTTTTTTTCTGTAACAGTCGCTGCATTTTTGAATTCTTATTCCAATTTCAGTAAAAAGTGCATTGCTGCTACTCATTTCTTTTATAATAAATTTATAAAATTGTATTGTGGTTAAATTAGAAATGAATTGAATCGAAAAATTGCAAAAGGATGTGAAAGTTTGTTCAAGATTCCAACAAATTTAACTACTTTACATGTGAGATTTTTGAGTTTTAAATATTTTCCAGTAACAGCCATTATATTTTTAAATAATTATATATAATGCTAATAAGAAAAAAAATTTCAATGCAATTCAAACAAAACTTTTAATAGGTTCTTAAGAAAACGAATTATTTACAAAATAAGATAGTTCTCCATATATGTTTCAATTTAAAATGACTCTCCAGAGAGGATAAAGTGCATGAAGATCAAAGAGAAACCTAATATAATGAATGCTGTGAATTTAACATTATGAATAAACATTAACCTAACATTATGAATGCTGTGAACTTAACATTAAGAATGAACATTAACCTAACATTATGAATGCTTATAGTTAACAAATAAATTCTAAAGTACTACATAGTATTTAGTGTAAATTTGTCAATTTAATTTATTAGTGTAAAAGTGTTATAAATAAAAAATATAAAATATAATAAAATCTAAAAATAAAATAAAAAAAAACAAGGAATAGAAAAATAAATTTTAAAAGAAATTATTATCGGCATGGTATTTTTTTCTACTAGAATTTTCCTTGACTAATTTTCTATTCAGGGCTTAACTAACAGAAATAATGTTGCAAATCATGAAAAATTAAAAGATTTTAACTGTACTTTTTTTCAAAAATCTGATTTGGGAGATAAGAATTTTTTTACATATATCTTCCGAATTAGGTTGGGAATAAGAAATTAGTTCAGAAAATCTAATTGCAATTTAAGTAACTAAATATGAAAATTGATACACGCGAGACGAATTTATAATTTTTAATGAAAGTTATATTATTTAACTCTCTCGAAACATAAAGGCTACCATTTACGTACCCACGAAGTGTGATTTAGTTACATATGTCAACAGAAAGAATAATCCGACTTTAAAGTTTCATCCAGTCGTTAATGTGTTCCTGTAAATCAAGTTTTTTTTTAAAAAATACAATACTTCTTAACTCTTGAAGTTGGAATTAAACATGTACTCATACTCAAGGAAATATTTTAATCCGAAGAGAGCTTACTCAAATGCTGCAGTTAGAAAATAAAATATCTTTATGTAAAATAATAATTAAAAATTTATTTACAGGCAATATATTATTCAATGGTATTTAAATTCGTTTTCGCGAATAAATATATAAAAAACAGAATATTTACTAAAGAATTTCTTGAACTGAGAGACAACGATCATTAATGCTGCGGAACTTTTTTTAAATGCTTCTTACCTTATTTTTTTTTTCAATAATAATCAGAGAACTTACTCATGGAAATAATCTTGACAAGTAAAATAGACTTTTTTCAATAATTGTTTAAACCAAAACTAATTTTTTAATTTATAAATTAAAGAATGTATGTTTTGTTTTATATTTGCTTTGATTAAGAAATAATTTGCAGTTTTACTCTCTCTTAAGTGAAGTATATTGATAATCCAAAAATTCAAACTCGAGATTTTGACGAATCTCCTCATTCTTAGAAGGAGATTCGTCAAAATCTCCTCTAAATAAGATAAATTATATACTATATAATTTATAATGATAAATTTTAGAGCACTACTCTAAAATAATTAAAGCTGGACGGTAGAAAATTGTTATAAGAGTTTTACACCAAATTTGTAGATTTATTTGAAGGAAATCCATCTAAAAAAAATCTGCCTGAGTACCGGTCAAGTCCATAATTACAAAGCGAAGGGAGTCAAATATATCAAATTCAAAGTTCATACAAATTACAGATTACAAATATAAATTTAACATACATAGTGTAAATCCCTATTACATATTCCGCTTAAGCCAACGAAAAAGGTACGTCTGTCGGATTGTACTTTCTGAATTATGTAAACGCGATAACTTAAAAACGTAATGATTTATGCCAAATCTGATGTGAGTTTTTATAACTGTAAATGAAGTTTTATGTCAAAATTTTTGTTCCGTTGTGTTCGAAAAAATACGACTACAACGTAAATTCGATTTTCGTATACCATTAACCACATACCAGCGATTAATTGCCAAAAAATTCGCCAAGGGCTACAGGATAGATTCAGTAAAAAGACTAAATTTAAGCCAAAAGTTAATATTCCTAATTATGGAATACCAATGTCATACAAGGCGTTCTTTGCAAGTTTATTATAGAGTATGCGATTATTAGTTTTGAGGAGAAAAATCCCGCTGATTTAATTATTTTTTTTTACTATTTTTGAATAAACGAATTCATTTTTTCCCTCCGAAAATACCCTATAGGAAAATAATAACAAAAAACAACCACATTTTGCGCTATTTAAACAAACAAAAAAATTGAAGAGGTATGTGATATGAAAGAGATTTTTTTCAGCATTTATAAAATATTTTTTTAAATTCAAAATCTATAAAGAAATATTTACAGATTTACAAATTCATCTTGAATTATGCATTCACATTTAAAAAAATGGATGATAGTGAAACTCCTGACAATGAAAATTGATGACAATGAATCTCCTTTTTTAAATTCAAAATCTATAGATATCTACCGATTTACAAATTCATCTTGAATTACGCATTCACATTTAAAAAATGGGTGACAATGAAATTTTTCAATAATTCTTGGGTGCAGTTTCATTATTTAGTATTAGTAGTACATTTTATCACCAAAAATTTGTTATATCGTTTTATAATATGACAGAAAACACTCAACCAAAACGATAGTCTAAAGATCATAGGACCTCACGTCATTTATGCAGTGAAGAAAAAAAAATATACTATTATCATAACAACTTAAAATAACTGCGCCTAATTTTCCTGATTTGGATTATGCACGACAGCCAATTAGATCATGTTCAATTATATATTTTTCAGTGAAGTTAAACAAACCCTTATTTTATCTCATCTTTAAACATTGGATGAGAGAGGATTTTCTGAAAAAGTGCATTTCGTGGTAATGCTCAATCTAGATCGCGACAAATTATCCGTAAGTACAAACAGCCCCAGATAAGTCAGGCAGGACTCGTCGTCATATTTCAGATTAAGGAAGAGAAAGTGAAGTAAATAAATAGAGGACCCACTCGGGCTGCGTGTGTGAGGTTAAGTATTCGGGAGACCTTGGTCGAGGCGTGGGTGATACGAAGGATGACTCATAAACGTGTCCTGCATAATTGCAGGCCAAAGAAAGTCGCGAACCGGTTTCTCTCGTGCTATTTACTGAGAAGAGGTCCTTTATAAGTATTCCATTCTGCTTTTAAATAGAACGACAACAACAACAAAATACACACTTACTATAACCAGTTCTTACTGGAGATACTAAATAATGATTTAAAAAAATTCCATGGTTATATATTCATAAAAATTGAATTTTAACTAAACAATGGCGGATTTGGATAATTTTACGATCTAGGCAATGTTAGCTGTCAATAAATGGTCAATTTAATTTCGCATTTTAAACCCACTTTCAAGTTAATGATATACTTCGGAATTTTTTTTGTTAATTCTGAAAAAAATTATATATTATAATATACAGGTTATTATTTCAGTAGTGTATTACCTCCATAAAACTCTTTAGATCATATTTTGAAGTATGGGGGAAAAGATCATTTGAAAATATATTTAATGAATTATTGTTTAATTTAAAAACCTTGATTGAAACCGATTAGATAAAAATAGTAAATTAAAATTTTATAATTCATCTTTTTGGTGTTAGTGTAACCAATCTTCTTAAAAAATCGTCACAATGATCAGTCAATTCGTCTTTGGAATGCGAGTATTTTAAAGTTATGGAACAGTTGGGGTAATACATTTTATATAATTGAGTTAATATGGCGTATTTATAAAAGAGTCGCGAATCAAGTTGGCGTGTGTATATATAACATCTACCACCTATAAATATTATCTAGTTTAGAATAAATTTAATGTCAATGATTAGAAATCACAAAGGTTTGAAGTTACGATTTGTATTAGTGATTCTTTTTATTTCCTAAGAAATGATTTAAAGTTCGAAAATAACATAAATTTTGTTTTTAAAAGTTATACAGTATGTAAAAGTACAGTTAACTCACAAACCTTATTTCCGACTGATTTAGTATTTTCTATTGACTCCTTCTTTAAAATTTCCAAAAAATTTTTTTTTAATCCAAGATTAGATTTTTGAGCATGACAGTGCCCTCCTCTGTTTCATGGGAATGTTCAGTTTGAATCCTCCCTTGATAGCAAGTGTCTTTGAATAACTTATATTAAGTCTACGTATTAATGTTAACTAATTCTTATTCTCCTTATTATATTTTATGTATTCTAATTCTTATTCTGCGTTTTCCGTACAAAAGTTAAAGAGAATATTTATGATGAGATGTAATAAACTCCAGATTTCATATTCAAGGACAAAATTCGTTAATTTTAGCATTTAACGGATGTGGCGTCACAGATCAGTCTAAAATAATGTACAATTAGATATTGGATAGCATAATCTAGAGAATGACATAATCTTATATTACAGCTGTCGTTATTAATTTTGCTTGTAATTTGACATATACTCACTAACAATTTGATTATGTAATTTTCCAGACACTCAAAGTGATTAAAATTAAGAAATTACGAAATAAATGGATAACAGATTATCCCAAATTGGTTTAAATTGCGTTCTCTATTTTATTGCTGATTTGAATATTTTTGTCTATTTTTTTTAAAACTTTGATTAAAGAATATACAAGCTACAAAAGATTATATTAAGCAATACAACTGAAAAGTGTTGTTAAAATTATGTTAGTAAACAGAAATTAAGTGATAATTCAAGATTATAAAAAATTAAAATGGAAAAATTAATGCTTCTTTAAAAGATTAATCTATTGAAAATATATTTTTATATATTTTGAATCAATATGAAAGAATGTTTTATGAAAGAATTGAAGCATTCATCGTGAAAAATAAGCAGAATTCAGAATCAGAGGTATTTCAAAATTGTTTCCAAAACGACACTGTTTTTCAGTATGAGAAATTTCAAAAGGGTACCACAGCTCAAAAATAAAGTCTTTAATAAAGTCTTTTATTTATTTGAGAAAGAGAGTAAATATACATTATGAAACAATAAATATTGAAACATTCACTGCAATCTTCTATTTGTAAGGGAAATTATATAACTTTAAAGAAGTAGTTAAATTAAATTATAGGAAAGATGCTGTAAAATTGAGCAAAAGTAAGCTGTATTCGGATCATTTTTCCATCATATCTTTCCACCTAAAAATAAAAAATATATATTTCTTTTTCAATTTCTACGCTGTTGCTAACATATTGTAAAACCCTCCGCATCTTAGTGCTTGCTTTAGGATGGGTTTAATTCGACAAAATAGGGCTGAGAGGTAAGATGAAAGAAGATGTTTACATCTAACAACAAAGCAACTTCCGCGTCTTACCCCTTAGTGAAGTAGAATCGTTGAAAAGTGGTCGTCTCAGGATAAGGAAGCAAACACTATGATAGTTATTTCGATAATGGTTTGAATTAGGTACAAAAAAAAAAGGGATAAAAGCAGCTTGAAAATTACACAGGGCTAAATATGCTTAAAATTTATCAAAGTAATTTATTTTTTTCAAGACTTCTTTTAAAATACTTTTCTTTTTTCTGCTGTAAATGACAGAAGAAATAATAAATTAAGAATTTTAAGTACTATGCACCAAATGAAACTGTACCAGTAATTCCATCATCACTTTCTCTAAAACTCTTTATCATATCATAGTTGTTTTCAAACTTCTAAATTTTTAACGGCAGCGAGTGTGCTTTCCCATCGCAAGCATCTGCAATCGCAGGCAAATACTTCCAACGTCAAGAACTGATGCTTACTGAAGTCAGTTAATAATAAATGGAAGGACCCTTTAAAAAAAGCGTAACTATGGCAACAAAGAGGGGAGGGTTCGGGACCAAATGGAACAATGGAACTCATGAACATCAGCTGGAGGGGTTTTTGTAGGCGTATAATGGAGGGGGCTGGAGGCATCTCTTTGATAGGAAGCAAAAGATGAGACACTCTTTTGTTGCCAAAGAAGGGATAGAATGACACGTTTATCTGGAGATGATGGATATTCCTCACGTTTATTTGGCCCTCAGAGTTGTTTAATGCAATTCGCTACATTATTTATTTATTTTTTATGTATTTTTTTTTTCGTTCGAGGGAAGGGATATGGTTTTAAAAATACAGGAGATAGTCAAGGATGTAAGTGCGATGAAGAACACGTGGGTTGAACATCAGCAGGTAATATATTTCTATGCATAATTGCTTTTTTAAAATCAGGTGTCTGTGGGTAATAAGGCCACTCTTAATTAAAACTAAATTTGTAACAGTGATAGGAATACTAAGAAAACTAAATAAAAAAATAAGTGTTCAACACTGTCATCTATCTTTTTAAAGTTTTAATAAAGAATTTTTATCTTCACTTATGATTTTTACTTCAAAATTTAAAATTTCTAGAACGCTCGTTTTGAAAATAATATAAGTGAAAAAATTTCGGTCATTACCTTATCATTCGCTTTTCTTATTGAGTTTTATTTCAGTAAAACTAAGAGTGAAATAATGAAACGAATAGATTTAATATTTATATCAATAAAACTTATTAATTCTATTTGAAACAATGAAATGTCAATTAAAATAATTCCTCAATTCGAAATATCTCAAAAAGCTACTAAAAAGTATAAAGGAATTTTTTTGAAAAAGGGCAGCATTAGATAGGGCACATATTAAGAGAATTTCTTACATTTTGGAAGAAATACGAGTATGGAGGTATTACATAGGGCCTGACTAAGGCAGTGGTATGCGGGACAGTTGCCCCGAGCCCCCATATAAATGGGGGCCCCAAATCGAAGAGAAATTTAATTTTACGTTTCCTTCTTTAATGAATGTTCTTCAATACTAAAGTAGTGAAGCAGAGGGAGGTCCAGAGAAGTTTTTGCCCCAGGCCCCAATTAGGCTAAGTCCGGTACTGGAATTATAATCATTAATTCCCTTAATTCTCTATTGGTAGATATAATAAATCTTTAATGATTGATACGATAATAATGATTTCGAAAAAATTATTCACATATTATTAGTGATAATTAAAAAAATTATGAATTAAATTCCAATAGTAATTACATTTCTTCATTTTAAAAACTACCTGAAAAAAAAAAGATAAGACCAAAATAAGTATGACTATTTGAAAAATAAATAATATCAGGTTACACAGTCCTTATGAATATAATACAATTCAGCGCGAGGCATTATTGAAGCTTTCTTCTTCTTTATATTTCATAATTTTTTTTTGTTAAAAACATAAAATAAAATTAAATTAACTCTGAAATTGCCGAGAGGCTAGTAGATTCCATTTCTTTCCATCCTTTATGTAGTTCATTGTTAATGAACTTCTCAATCAGCCGAACTCGTATCAACTTTAAATGGTTAAGTGGTTAAGCTCAGAGTGGAGAATAAAAAAATAGTATAAAATAGGGGAATGTAGATTAAGTCTGGTTAGAGAAGGTATCCATTTGACAAATAGATATATTGGCTGAAAGGGGCTTATTATCAGCGCAGATTTTAATATTCTCCTCATCAAAATTATTAACTATTCAAAGTGGACGATTGCCCAGGAAATCAGAATGCCTAAAATTTTTCGGAATAATTAGTTTTATACTTTTATTTGATTAAAAAGTCCTCTGTACTCGAATATAAACCAATCAAATATGTTTAAATTTCAGAACGGCATTTTTATAATTTTTTTCCTTATGTTTTCACAAGTCAACAGCCTTGCCAGATTTTTAGAATGTATTTTATTGGTATATTTAGAATGTATTATAAAGTTTTATGCTTTTTTAAAACCATTCTATATAAAATTATATTTAATATTAATTTTATGCATCAATTTTTGTTGTTTGTGCAGTTGATTTTTAATTAAAAGTTTTAAGATTTTCGTTTTAAACATATCTAATAAAATTGTATAAGCATTTCTTGAAAGTAATAGATATTAAAGTGTTAAAAAACATTAATAAGTACTTTGATTTTGAAGAGATTTGACTTAAAACTCTACACAGTTTAATCTGACCTTTTTCCTTTACTGTCAACTTGTGTCATTTGTTAGCTGGATCATTCCAAACAATAGTTGCATTTTCCACAAAAATTAATTAATTAATACAAATTTGTATTTAGATTTTTAAAATGAGAGGGGTTTTTTTTTGTATTTCTTTTGACATAATTTCATAAAGAAAATATGTATATCTCCCAGCAATTCCTTTTAAGGTCTGGAAAGATAATAAACAATTTCAATGACTCATACAAATGGCGGAAGACGAGATACTAGCAAAGGCTGCACTATTTCATTAATTTTCTTTATCCGATACTGTAAGCAGTAAGATCGTTGAAATTGATACACACTAAATCTTCGGTTGGGCACGGATAAAAATTCCATTCCCACACCCATAGGTGGTAAAGCAGGGAAGGACAGGAACACAAAAGTATTTCCCAAGTATTCGGATTAAAGGCGTTCTTTTAGTGACGTACGAGGAATGCGAAGGGATGGGCGAAAACTGAGTGGGAGACAATTGAATTCAGGATTCGTCCTCGATTTTTCATTACTTTGAGTCTTCGGTATTATCTGAAGAATTTCCCATTTTCTTATCTTTCACAGTATTCGTTAGCAAAGTTATTTCCCATGACTCTTACAAATGATTTACTTCATACTTTCGCTATGTGCGAACCAATCGAAGTATCTTCCCAGAAGCAAATATTAGAAAATTTCATTTTTTAGGAGATTAAATATATGTAAATAAAAGTAAAAGTGTAAATGTTAATGTAAATTTAAAAAATAGTGAAAATTTTAGCAAATCACAGCAATAATGAAATTTCGAAAAAAAAAATTCTATTGCACAAATCTTAAGTCATTTTTGTGATTGTCAGATTTTTTTAGTAGCTCAAAGCTACAAGTTCACAAAATTTTTATGCGAAATAGTTTACAATTTCACAATATTTTGGAAAATATTTTTAAAAAATATATAAGGAGGAAATGTTGAAATCATGCGGAATAGATCTTCATTTTTTAATTTTTAGAAGCTAGTATCAAGATTGTTGCTGCTGGATTCATTACTACTTCCCCATTATTTAAAATCGAATTATTTTAAGACTCATAATTTTTTTAAAATTATTTGATGATTCAGAAGAATTATCAAATAATTTATTTTGAATAGCAATTATATCAATTTGTTTCCTCAATTAAATTGTTAATAAGTAAATTAATTATGCAGATATCCTTGTAGTTTCAGCCTAATATTAATACAGTATTAAAAATTGATTACAAAATAAGCATCATTTTGAATGCACTGTGTGTTCAGAAAGAGATGATTTTTTAATTATTAAAAAATTTAAATTAATTTTGTAATTTCAAGGAGAACATACGATTTGGCGGGAAACAGCCAGTCGCCTCTTCGTTGGCTCCTCCCTTTTCGACATCCGACAGGGCATATCTGTGATTGTCGACATACACCGGTGAGGGTCCGAATGCACAAGAATGTAATGAAATATTCGATCTTTCACCGGCGTATTTGGTGTTTGTTGACATTCACCGGTGAAAGTCGACATTCTCCAATTTCGGTCTTTCTCGGTAACATGTATATATAATATTACATAAATTTAATTAACAAATTCGAGAAGCATTTAATTTTATTGTATCAAATTATATTTGAAACCAAACAAATAAGTTCGATCTCTATGGTGGTTAATTATTAAAATGAAAAATTTCGATCCCCATTATAAGTATATCTGCATGATGAACAAACATATATTTTCACCTTCTCATTGTTTTAAGATGATGAAAGTGTACGGCCTAGATCCTGACATGAGAATATGCCAGGATCTAGAGGATCTCTATCTTAATCTGAGCTTAAAATCTCCATTCCCTAAAGTTTTGCAGCAAAAGAGGCGTAGCAAAGATAGTCTAATTTCATATTCATTGTTGGATGACTAGCTATAGGCTGTCATCTTCTTATTGTGCTTGACGATAAAAGCCTGTAGTATTGACATAAATGACCGATGATTGGAAACTAAGATTGAAACCTAGCATAACGAAAATCTAAGAGACCCAAATGTGTATATAAATATTTGCAATGAGAGACTGGGCGTGAACCTAAACGTTCCAATTCCCAGAGTTTTGTTACAAAAGTGACGTAACATAGATAATATAATTTTTTTGGTAGAAATAACTGAAGTATTGAAAAAAAATTAATTTAGGATGGGTGAAGGGATATATTACTGTGTTACATAAAAAGGCAGATTAAAAATTTTCTTCTCCCCCTCACCTCCAGTTTTGCTAGAGTTTATAAATTATAATAATTAAATAAATAAATAATAATGATTAAATGTTTATAATATAATTGTAATATTATTATCAATTAATATTGATTAATACTATACATTTTAATAGTAATAACTAATATAGGGTAATAATTATAATAACTCTAGTATAATTAAATTACAGAGTTTTAAATTATGTTCATTTCCTAAAATTATCTTTTATTTAGGTTGCAAAACATACTTATTTTTTTATAACTCTACAGTTATTTTATCTGCAAACTAAAGTTATCTTTCAATTAATTTTCGAATATTTTTTGATATTAAATTACAGCATGTAAAGAAAATTACATATGAATATTTTGCTAAAATATAACTATAGAAAATATTTGATCTCAAAAATACATGACATAAAATAATATAATTGCATAATATAAACATAAAGCATAAATTAATATAATTGCCTAATATTAACATAGAGCATAAATTAATATAATTATATAATATAAATATAAAGCATAAATTAATATAAAATGTTTTTTGTCATAATAAATTTTTGATCAATTTACATTATAGATGCCTTAAACTTTTCAAATTGTTTTATTATGATTCTTTAGGATTTCAATAATTTCTAATAATACAACAGTATCTTTTTTAAACATTATCTAAAAAAAATATTAATGTAATTTAAAAAAAATAGTATCCTAAATTATGAATTATCTCAGATAAACAAAATAAATAGGCCCACTTGTCGATTAGTGTAATTAATTGCTTAGTTGAATAAATAATGTAATTAATTGCCTACTCATAATCAAATTACAACATTTTAAAATATTTTAATTTATATAGTGTGTCAAATAAGTGAATTAAGAAATGAAAAAACAAATAAATGGAAATCTACTTTAAATGTTTTGAAATGTTCTATTCCTTGACAGTAAGATATATTGGGAAAATATTAATGCGAATAATTAGAAGCACGATGTGCTCTACTTTTGTAGCATTTCACCAAAGCATTAAAATAATTACCAATTATTTTATTATTGGTTAAGTCAACGCTTCCGCAACGATCTGTGAGAAAATTTTGCAACAAAGATAAAACCAAGAATAATATCAATAAAAAAGCTGAAAGAAAGAGTTGAAAATGATAAAATAATTATTTACTCTGATGATTTAAGAGAATCAGGACAAACAGAGTGCTTTATATTAGGGAAACAGTTTTCAACGATGATAAGTGCGTTAAAGATATATTGAGCAACGAATAATTTATTAGGAGACAAAAGTGTGTTATTAAAATCCGTTGCTGAGTTTAGTTTATCACTCTACCACATTTCCTGTTGCGCACACTTTATCCTTCCAAGTGTCTGCTGCACAGTGCGTTGACAAATTGGCATTTTGGTAGTTTTACAGCAACTGACGAGTCTTTATTTTTATATTTTTATCATCTCAGAATGAAAGTTTTTTACGACGTGCGAATCATAAAAATGGAAGGGAAGATAGATCTATGGTTATAGCTTTCCAGATACATTAAATGACGCCATGACAGCGAACCTGGTGTTCATGTCACGAACTACACTGTAAACAAACAGGTCCCGAGGCTGAAATGTGTTGAGATAAATGACAGCCGTACAAGCCACTCGCAGTTCAGGTGTATCTTCCTATTGTGTCCACCGAATTCGAAATGAGGCCTCATTGGGCAGATGTGTTACAAAAGACCACCCAAAAAGGTGTGCTCAGGTAAAAGGGGGTGTAAGTTACTATCCAAAAGGGACATAAATAATTAGAAAACATTACAAATGTGACTTAAAGCGTCCAATCGCGTTTTGTGATGTATTGATATAAAAGTAAATATGGATTTTGGGGAATTTTTGAGTTAAATATAAATTGAGCACAGTGTTTAAATTTTTTTCCGTTCTGGATTTCGCCTTAATAAAATGAAATAGATATAATAGAAAATAAATTATAAGTAGGGGCAAACTGTAAATAATTATTCCAAAAAACTTATTTTACTATGCAGAATTTTCTCAAGGAGTTTTTTTTTATTTAAATATGAGTACATAAAAAGTATGTTTACATTTATTCTGCCAATTGATTTATACACTTTAAAAATAAAAATAAAAAAAGGAAGAAAAAAAGAGGGGACATTTCTTACTACTTCATAAATGTATTAACATTATTTAATAAACAGAGAAGACGATGAATACTTTATTAATTCGTATTCACATTCGTATTCTTTGCTCTCTCTGTTTAATTTAAAATATATTTAAATATTACATAGATATTTATTTTTCAATCTCATTTAACATAAAATATCATAGACTTTTTTGACAGCATAATATATTCCTTTTCCTTGATTTTTGCATTATTTATCGACGATAACAATTCCATGAACTAAGTAGCATTTTTAATTGCTCAAGAGTTATCAAGTAAAATTTTATTTGCTTCATTTAAAGACCCATGCCAATTAAAAATAACAAAAAGTCATCTTTAATGCTTATTCAGAGAAAACAGTTTAACATATTTAAATATAACAATTGACTCAAATTTGAAAATTGACGTAATAAAATATTATTAAGAATATTGAAAATATTATAATTATTTGTTGTTGTGTCTATGACAAAAGAAAAACGCTAGATAATCGTTTTAGTAATTATAAAAAATATGTTTAATAATATAATATGAGAAAAATACAAGAAAAATTATATCATTTGCTTTCTTATAGCAATATTCGCTGGAAGTATTCCAGAAATTACAAAAGCATGTTTTAAAAAACTACGAAAATGATTGTGAAGTATGTGAGAAGTTGTATAAGTCTAAACTTCTAAAGCAAGATCGTACTTTAAAGTTTAACGCACTGTAAAATTTAATGGTAAATTATCTTATTTCAACTAAAAAATATTTTTCAGAACTCTTCATAAATTATCATCGAATCTTTGGAACTCTAAATCAGATAAAATTCGAAGCAGCATTTTACTACTCACCTTTTAAATTACATTTCACCCAGAATTTTGAGAATATTCCAATATTTGTTTGAAAACTTGTTTTTTCATCGGATAATCAAGTAATAATAAATTATAACAATCTGTTCTAGAAAGACTGAGTAAAAATTTAGATTAACCAATTTTTCTTTTAATCCTACATTTAAAAAGTCTAATGAAATTATTTTTGAAAAGATTTTGAAGAAAAAATATCGATTCTGATTTTAATATCTTCTAAAAAACAAAGAAAAATGCTCTATTTAATTATTATTTATTATTACAAATATTTTTTACTTACGATTTAACAAAGTTTTATTTTGGGATCTCCTTATCGTATTAAATATAAATATAATTTTGAAGAAAAATTATCGATTCTGATTTTAATATCTCCTATAAAAACAAAGAAAATCACTCTATTTAATAATTATTAATTATTACATATATTTTACTTACTATTCAACAAAAATTTATTTTGGGACCTCTTTACCGAATTAATTATAAATATAATTTTGATGAAAAATTATCGATTCTGATTTTATTTCCTATAAAAACAAAGAAAATCTATTGAATTATTATTAATTTTCACAATTATTTTTTACTTACTATTCAACAAAGTTTTATTTTGCAGCCTCCTTATCGTATGAAATGCAAGTCACGAATTAAAAAAGGTCACTTCAAGTCACGAATTAAAAACAAACAAACATTAAAATCGAAATTTCATCACGTTCATTAAATTTTACAATTAACAGAATCTTTAAATTATTTTACTGTCATAAAACTTTAATTAATGTTTAATTCTTAATTATTTAATGTGCACGACCAATATTTTTATGATTATGATGCAAAGAATTGTTTTATCTTTTCTGTATCATAATACAAAACAAATAACAATGTCAACAACAGCATCATTAACAATACAGAAACTAGATACAAAAGTTTGGAGGGAATAAATGATGTTTTTAACACTGATACAATCTTATATAATTGGCAGTAACAGCTGTTAAATCTAAATATTGGATGCAAACTTTTAGAAGACTGGAGCATCCCCGAGAGGAGCATCGTCAAGGGACACCAACTCTCGAAGACTTCCGTCGCCTTAATTAAGAAAAGGAAGTATTGGGAGCTGTTCTCCAAAACATCATTAAGTTTCACGGGTCACCTAGCAACAAATAAGTCACTGGATTCGGGACAGTAAATAATTGGGACGAAAACGCTCTCTTAACACGAGCTTCTGTGAGAAACGCACAGCACAATTATCTATTATATCTTATAAATTGATGGCTTAATGTTAAAATGATTATTTAAAATAAATTTTGATAAGGCCTTTAAGCTGTCTTAATAAAATCTATTCAATGAATAATAAATATATCTACATATTAGATAAATCTATAATATATCTTTCATGAAAATTTTTAAGAAAAAAATGTAATATGGCCAAAACAACATGTATTTAAAAAGAAAAAAATAATAATGTCAGATCCATTTTAATCACACAGCTTGAGATAATAATAATATACGAAAATAAGCTTTTTGTACTTTTTTCATAAATCGTTTCCTCATTTTCTGCATGTAGCATAATAGTTAATTAAATAATTTTATTAAACTACGCTTAATTCTGCTATGATTTGGATAAAATGAAATTGATTTGTAAAATTAATTATTTTGGATAGTCTTTGAAAAATTAATTCCCATAAAAATGGTTTTGTAAACTACATTCTTTTGGATAAATTTTTGAAAACGTCTTTCGATTGTCCATGATAAAATAATTTTCTTGTAACACAATTTTTTAATCAATCCGCCTATTATGAGGTCGTGTATATAATAGTAAGACTGTCTGCATTTAATTAAAGAAATGTTATCATATACCTAATATTTATGAAAGTAGTATTTATAATTTTTTTTCTAAATCTCCTGTTTTTCATTTAAAATTCTATGATTCAAGCATTAAAATCATCTTAAAGCTACGTATTTTACTTTAAATAGACGTTTAAAAACTGTAAATAAAAGAGCATCGCTTCTAATGTAATTCATTTTTATCTTATCTTTTCAAGAAATAAGAGCATTTTTTGAAATATATCTTATGCTACGTTCTGCGTAGATGGAAAAAGTATATTTAAACACCTTTAAAAGAATAACATTAAAAAGATAGTTTCAATTCTATAAAGAAATATAATTACTACATACATAATAATGATATTGAATCCCTAAGATAATACAAAAACAAATTAATTAAATTTGAAGAAATTTCGTTAAGAAACTAAGGCAATAATATTTAAATCTTTTTTATGAACTGAATTTTTCAACAATTTCGAAAACTTAATGATTAACAAACAAATAGGAAGATATTGTATACATTACGAAGTAGATTCATTTAATATTCTAATATAGAACTACAAAAATAATTCAGATTAATTGAAACCACAGTCAATAGAAAAACCACTATTTTTTTTATTTCGTCAATTAATGTAATTTTTTTCCTTTTGATAATCCGACAATATATAAATGCTGCTATTTATTGATAAGGAGTTTTAGAAGAATCAAATGTTTCTAATTCTGCAATTGAATTTTCTGCAATAGAGTGCATTATGTAATCATATGGAATTGTTGTACATTAAAATATTTCAAATTTACATATTTAAATGATAATAAATTATAAAAGTAAAATCCAAGAATAAGATAAAAATATTATAGACAACAGTTCGTAGAATTTCATCACAGATTTAAGATATGATGCAAATTTTTATGCAAATTAAACTTGTATAAAAAAATTCCAAGAATTCCTATTTTTTGCCTAAATATAAAAGTTCACCTGCTCAGATAGTATCTAGTTATGGGGTTAACAACTAAACCCTATTTAAATATATAAATTAGTTGTAAACATATAGCATCAACTTTTAGGAATATGTAACTGAACCTTATAATAAAGATTATTTTAACTCTTGATGTCATAAAATTTGCTATAATTCTGAAATTAGTGCATTAATAAAACTAAATTCATCTTCATTTAATACTTTTTTTCTAGAAAAGAATTTATATTTAAATATCAATGTATCACCTTTTACATTTTGAGATTTACTTATTCTATTTAATAAAATACTTTTTAAAAACTTTTAATTAAAAGCTTCATGTTAATTTAATTTTAATACTTTATGGAAGTTTATTGCTAAATTTTGGGTTTACATTTTATAAATAGTTATTATATCGATATCGTGTAATTATAACATAAAGCTAATTCAGTGAAAATATAAAATTTACTAACCCTTCTTTGCCTAATGTTTTTTTAGTGAAATAAAACAGGCTGATATAATTTATAAATTAGATTAAAGGTAAAAATGTTTTAAAAATCCTAGTGTAAACATATAATATAAAATAAATAAAGAGAAATATGATGGAAATAATAATCACCATGCAAATTTTCATTTTAAGATCAGCACAAAAGTTTCAATGTTCGTCTCTTATAAATTTCTCCACCCATTATCGCTTTTATTAGCTAAAAAAATCTTAGATTATATAAAAAAATATTTAAAAATCTTTCCTTTTACCTTTCTTTATCTTTTTCTCAATCTTTTCTTTTACCTTTCAATTACTACAAACAAAAGAATGATGAGTTTAAACCCGCTATAATGTTAGTGATATATGATTGTTTTTAACAGCTACGTTCCTTATTACTCAATAATTGTTACAAGAACAACCAACATAGATACATCTGTTTTAAGTACAAAATTTTGTTTACTAAATCTAGTGACAAAATCTCCATCATCATGTAAAAAATATTTAAAAATCTTTACTTTTACCTTTCTTTACCTTTTTCTCAATCTTTTCTTTTATCTTTTTAAAATTTCAGTTACTACAAACAACGGAATGGCAAGTTTAAACCTGTTAAAATCTTAGTGATATATGATTTTTTTTGACAACTACGTTCCTTATTACTCAATAATAGTGAAAATTTCTGCAAGAACAACCAATACACACTACATCTGTTTTAAGTAAAATATTTTGTTTACTAAATGTAGTGACGGAAATTTCCATCGTCATGCAAAGAAGGGTTAAACGTAAAAAAAATCACTGAATTTGAAAAATAAAGTTTTCCAGGGGTTTCACAAACTTTTAAAATATTTTCCATGAAAAGAAAAGTTTAAGTAAAGCAGTTGTACAAAGTAGATTATTGATTGGCGAGAGGAGGAAAAAAAATATTTACCCTTCTGGTGCAGTGTTCCACCTCCGAAATTCAATCTGGGGCTGCGTTGGTCAATGTTCTGGAACCAGTGGCCGGATGCCGTTAATGGCCAGCATCTGCTTTCGCTCTCCCCCGGCGGTCATTCATTTTCAGCCAACGACATCAACAGAAGGGGTGCACACCCCCTTTAAAACGCCCACCTGTCAAACACCGGTGCTGTTTTTCAAGAAGAAACTGTATTGGAAGTTGTATCGGATCAGCGGAAAATCTTTTGCCCTCAACATCCCAATATTCCTTAAGTTTTCTAACCAATGAGAGAGCTGGGATATCTAATGGCTGTTTTCGTTAGGGGTGGTCCAGAAATGTAAAAAGTGAATAATGGAACTAACAGGGATTTTCTATCTTTTAACTAAAAAATCACTTTCTTTTTTATATGTCAGGTCTAAATAATAATTGCCTTTCGGATTTCAATTTAACTAATAATTTTTTCAATTTAATTTTTAGCAATATTTATATAAATTAAAAAAATAATTAAGAAGCGACTTTGGCAGATTAAATATAGGCATTTTTTTTTAAGAAAAAGGACACAACAAAAATTTTAGTGTTATTTATCTAGTTTAAAAATCTTAAATCTTTATAATAGTACTACGGTATAGAAAATTGATAAAAATTCTCAATGTATAATTTCGAAAAATTTTATTATATTTTCGGGTTCTATCTTATTTCTTTTCCTCAACGACAATTTCGATTAACTTTCTTACAGTTCTAAGATATAATTATTATCCATAAAAACTCTTAATATTATAAATGAAATTCATTCAATGCAAAAAAATTATTTGATAATAATTTTATTTGAATCGACAAAATAAATATTTGATGCCAAAAACACTGATCCACTGATTTGGAAAACAATATTTTATTGAATAAAGAATTGAAATAGCGCATTCAAAATCCTCCTTTATGCATTATTGTGTATAAATGATAGAGAAAGCATTAAAGAATCATTTATCTTCTCTTCAATGATTATTAAAGGTTAAATAAGAATTCAATAAACTTCAAACTCAAGAGTAACTAAGAATTATTATCAGTGTTTTAATCTTTACTTTTAATTTCGAAAAATTAAATGCACATTTTTATGAAATATCTTACTTTAGAAATTTAAGCGCTTAAATAAATTTATTCCACATTTATAATGTGTATTGTTACATTTATCGATGTTTTTATATAAGATAGGTAGAAATTTAGTAAATTGGCTGATATTTAATTAATAACAACTCTTTAAAATTTTATTAAAAATACTCTATATCAAAGAGGATTATATTGTTTTTCCAGTATTAGTTTTAACTTCAAAAGGAGAAGTGGGGAAGGGAAAGAAAAAAAACCAATCGTGTTAATATAGCCAGACTACACAAGCAATATAACTAGAAAGAATTCTTTATTAGAAAAAGTGAAAAGCACCCTCCCTTGTAAATCTTTGCTAAATAATGGAAATAGAAATAAAATGTCATAGATTTTCTCGTCTGATTTTACAAAAGTATGAATTGAAAGTCCCTTTCCCTTTTTACATTTTATTTTCGTAAACAAATCACGAATTCATTGAAATATTTCTTTTATACAAGGAATGATCATTTTTGAAGAAAAATTGCCTTTTACAATTTTCTAATGGACCTTGCTATATTGCAAAGATGAGACAGCTTTGCTATGATGCAAAATCGATCAATCGCAACTCCTATTAATTGTCAGTAAATTTACAAAATTCTATAGATAAAATGAAATTTGAATAATTATATTTTGTTTGCTTCAAGTATAAAAAATTTTACTTCAATAAATGTACTTTAAAAATTATATTTTACGGTTATTTTTGTTATTTAGTCATTGAAGTACCCTTGGATTCAGATATCAATCAGGATCCTGCAAGAAGGGTTGCTATTTAAGTTGGAAAATTTTATTCACTATAGCTGCTAAAGGGATAATGTTTTAGCAGGAAAAATGTATTTACTATAACTATTATAAAGGCAATGTTCCTATAGAAAATGTAGGCATTTTTAACCAAAGTATTAAATATGAGATGCTTTTATATATTTTATACTTCCTGAACGCATTCTATAAAAAATAAATGCTATTTAGATAAAGTTTTATAATTTTATACGAAACGAAATGGTGATACATATTTTGCTATTTAGTTTTCGGCATTGGATAAAATAATGCCAAGGAAATGCTCGAATTATTTTTAGAGTAAATAATGTCTATTAAATGTGTGAAATATTAGATGCTTCAGAATTTTTCTAAAACGAGCCCTTTATCCCGTATTTTGATACGGGATAAAGGGCTCGTACAATCTTAATAATGTAATCATTAAGATAGGTTTTTCTTATCTATCAATTTGTATTAAGCAGCTATTTTGATTAAAATGTTCTCCTTTTTTTATAACGTGTATCTCACAATTTACTTTCTAACGATTCAGTAAATATTATAAATATTATTTATACTTAAGAATACATATAATATATATATAGCCAAAACCAGGTCCAGATGACTTAGTTAACATATCACATAACCATTACGATCTTTTCGACGATTATTGCATAGAATGCTTTAGCATTAGTGTCCATAAATATTTTATTTTTTTAATTGTTCAGTTTAAATTTTGAATTTTCTTACTTTTTACATTTAAAGAACAATTATAAATGAAATAATATAATTTTCCTCAGAGTAAAATCATTTAGATTTTAATTTAAAAATTACAATTCGATTTAAAATAAACAAAAAATCCGTACATTTTACTAAATATAATATAGTATATTCATATTTAGTTTTAACAAATCATAAATTTAGTATAATTTAATATAAATAAACAATGTTCACTGCAAAGTCAATCTTCTCATATAAAAAATGAGTTTTTTTAGTTAAAAATAAATAAGTATTAAGTGATTTCGATTGATTAAATTTCTATTAATAACAGTTATAGAAATATTTAACTAATGAATAATAAATAATTTTTCTGATAACCTCCAATTAACATTAATCATATGAAAAATTGGATTAAAAATGTTTAAATCCTATAAAAACAGATGTCTCATTATTAATTTGTTGTGTAATATTTTATATAATACTGAAAATTTGCAATACGCAAGATATATATTTACAATATAAAACACGAGATTTGATTTATCAAGTTGCACTACTTTACTAACAGCATTAGATAACGCTTACTACTCAAAGAAACTTATTAAAATCTCTGTAGAGGATACTGGGTTCAGATGACTTCGTTAATAGCTGACCATTTTTAATAATGTTTCAAAAGTTTATTTAATTTTTATAATAAAAATAGACTCTCCTTCTACTGTTCCTAGTTGTATACATTTTCATTTTGTTTAAATCAGTATTATCTTGTAATTTTTAAAGATATTACAAAAATTCCAATTTGTATGAAACTGTGCCAAGATGTATTTGTCCTCCTCACAAAATGCCAATATTAATAAAAATTGGATGTATTTGAATTCTTAGAAGATATAACACAATGCACTTAGTAATTAAAAAGTTGCAATGTACGCTTTTTGTAATAGTATGCAATAAAAAGCTTGTATTTAAAAATCTAGCTCATACTAAATTAATACA
The DNA here is from genome assembly GCA_026289955.1 of Argiope argentata. Classification (NCBI taxonomy): domain Eukaryota; kingdom Metazoa; phylum Arthropoda; class Arachnida; order Araneae; family Araneidae; genus Argiope; species Argiope argentata. The sequence goes on from JAOUZG010017314.1 coordinate 6,760,459, forward strand.
AAATCAGCACATTTTATTATTGTTACAATTAAAAAGTGAGCATAGATTTATTTATCAAATTCGAGCATTCCATTTCTTAAAACTGAGCACCCAGACAATATGTGTAGCTTTTGCAACATTTTATCCTAAATCCCTGATAGAGAGTCAAAATAGTGCACTTTCTTGCGAAATTTCAGCTCATTGCCTGAATATTAAGAAACAAATTTTAGTTTCTGAGTAACAACTCTTCTTTTTTTTTTCTTTTTCACATCCTGAGATTACTGCTATAAATAAATATTCTTGTCATGCATGAAAAGAATATTTAAATTAGTATACTTCCTGAAATCGAAATTGTTAAGATACAATCTGCAGATCTAAGCGATTAACAGATATAAAAGTTTGTGATTACTATAGTTAAGAAAATTGCATAAAAAATGATTAAATTTATAAAAACAGCAAATACAAAACAATAAAATACATTTGCTACTAGAAGACGAATTTAACATCTTATCCTGATCCTTTTTCTGTATTAGAAATGTTAAAAGCGTTTTTTTTTTTTTTGCAAGTACTAACAAGTTTAGAACAAAAATAAAAAGTTATAATAAAAATATATTGAAAATAAGAGTTATGTATAGCAAAGAATAACTAAATATAATCCTTTTTATAGAGATAGATTTCCTTGTTTATAGATAGAAATCCTTTTTTTATAGAGATAGACTTTAAAAATAGTGAAATTTAATCTCATTATCCAATAAAAATTTTAATGTATTGAAAAATCAATTGTTTATTTAAAAACGTCCATTATGTATAGTTATATCTATTTTTAATTATATTACATTTTCCTTTGTCTAGATTAAAAGAATGAATAGTTTTCTTAAGTTTACCAAGAAAAAAAAATGCATTTTTCATTCATCTAAAGAAATTAATCTCAAGTTGCAGTAGGATTCCTCCCCCTCTCCTGAAAATGATTGGGACTAATTTTATTCTTCTAGGGAATTATAAAAATTTAATTGTATTACATTTTCCTTTGGCTAGATTAAAAGAATGAGTAGATTTCTTAAGTTTACCAAGAAAAAAAAATGTATTTTGCATTCAACTACTAAAGAAATTAATCACAAGTTGCAGTAGGATTCTCTCCCTCCCCCCGAAAATGATTGAGACTAATTTTATTCTCCTAGGGAATTCCAAAAATTTAATTGTATTACATTTTCTTTTGTCTAGATTAAAAGAATGAATAGTTTTCTTAAGTTTACCAAGAAAAAAAATGCATTTTTCATTCAACTATCTAAAGAAATTAAGCACAAGTTGCAGTAGGATTCCTCCTCCCTTTCTCCCCGAAAATGATGGAGACTAATTTTATTCTTCTAGGGAATTCCAAAAATCAATAACCAGATAAGCTCATAAGTAACCAGGAAGTTAGGTACCTTAAAAAATAATTTCACCAGTTAATTTCAATATTCATAATACTTTTTACCGCGTCAAATTCCCAGTATCTAACACAAATTTTTAAAAATATTTAAATCAAAACCCATGTCAGTAATGCAATTAAGGAGAATTAGAAATAATTTTAAAATATGCATCTGCATATAAAGGCCATTAAAATTAAGATATCTAACAAAAATAAACTCGGAAGGCAAACAACCCCAAAACTAAATCACACTTCTCAAACAAAGGAAAAGGTCATTTCGACGACTCCCAAGCTGCTTGTTGTCAGTGCAGTAATTAGGAGCCCCTATGCATTAACACATGCGCAAAAGTTCTGATTTAAGAACTTTTACCCCGATTCCTTTGAGCTTAAGAGACTAAAGACCCCCTGAAATAATTTGGGAGGAACTTCCTCTCTTCTCGAAGAAATCGCACACGCTGTATTTTTTCCAGGGAGCAAATTTTCGGACAGTCTTTTGCGAGAGAGAAAAGACCAAACGGAGAAATGTTTGCATACCGTGACATAACTTAGGTGGAAGGGACATTAAAAGACAGAACTTATTCGCAAAACTTTAATTAAAAGCACTTCTTAATCGTCTTAATGAGGTCTGGTACGTTCTCAGAATCGAGATCGGTCTTAATGACTTTCCACTTTAATTACTGCGAATCTCTCGAAATGTTATTGACGGAAGCTGGTCTCTTCAGTTTGCTCAGGACACGGGGAAGTGTTTTTTTTTTGTACTTGGCTCGTTTTCTAACGACTTCCTCTCATTTGCATATATCTTTTAATGCGAAAGTTTTGAACGCCTTCAACCTTTGGTATCGGTGGATGTGTGTTTAAGGTAAGAGAGGGTCTAACTGCTTATATAACAAACAAGTTTCCCCAATAATTTCTTTTTGGAGAAAACTTAGTATTGACAGTTTGATATCAGAAAAGTTAATTAAACAAGTTTTCGCAGACTGAAAATAATTTTTTTTTCCTTTTTTTAAAAAATTAAGCACGAGATAACATTACATGTCTGGATGGAGAAATTGCACGAAGAAATAGAGTTTTGTTTCCACAATAAAATAATTTTTAAAAAAATCTTATAAGAGGGTGGAGGCATTCCAAATTTTTACACTTAATTTAAAAAAATTAATAACGAATTAAATCGTTCTAAGGACTGACTGACAGATTCAATTAGAGCTATTACTGACATCATAGTTGGTTTTCTCTAGGTTTTTAAAAAGACAAAGCATTTGAATTTGTGAAAATTTCTGACATTGCGATGAAATAATACATATACATACATACATACATACAT
>JAOUZG010017314.1:6763566-6774023 GCA_026289955.1 Argiope argentata
AAATTATACATAGAATAAATGTATTTTCAGCCCCTGTTACTTAACGTTTAGTAAAATTCTTGGGCATACAAGTTTAAAATTTCAGTTAATTTTTTTTCATTTTGTGTTCTTTTTAAATACATGGTTCCTTCTTCGCATTTAATCAATATCCAAATAGTGGAAGAGTTGAAATTTTTGTACGAACAATAATGTTATTTTTTTATTCAATGAATACGGTTTTGAAATTTTTTACAAATTCATAGAATTTTCATCTATATATGATTCTTAATTTTTTAATGTGCAATTCTCACTTTCAATATTGCATGAATTAAAGGTACTTGCGTATTAAACCGTCCAACTTTATTGCCAAATTTGAAGTCGTCGCCAATGAGTTGCTAAACTGACAAATAAGGCAATCCGACAATGGTGCAATCCGCTGATCTTTATCGCCAAGTTTAAATCAGTCGCCAATAAGTTACGAAACCGTTGGCGAAGACGAACCGAATTAAATGCATTTAGAGGAAAAGTTGTCATGTTTAGGTACTTCGCAAAACTAAGCATAGAACCACAACAGTGATCACGATTTAAACAACACCAAAATTTGGAAACAACCACATCAGGATTAGATTCATAATTTTTTATTAGATAAAGAAAGAGAAAAAATAGCTTACTAAGAGGGCAGGGGCACGAGGGTATACTTTAAGTGATACTAATACGAGCAGAGGGGACAGAAAAATTGTTTTTTGTTAAGCACAATGAAAACAGATTTATGCTTCAGGACAAAATTTCAGAACTTTAATCTAAAAGCAACCGAATTTCTTATTGCTAAATATCATACACTTTTAAGAACATTGACCCTTATCATACCAAACCGAGGAATATTATTTGGAAAAAAAAATTGTCATAAAAATATAATTTAATTTCCGGAACAAACTTCCAAATCCTTCCTAACCTAAACCTCAAAATCTATCTTTCATTTCTTATGGAAATTTTAACAGTATATATACATAACTTAATTATCTGGCTTTCATCAAAAGATGGCGTTAAATTAAAAAAAGTGAATTATCTATCCGAAACCATCAATTGTAATTTCGTTAAAATATAAAAGTTTCATTCTTTTTCTGGTTTGGTGCAGGATCATATTAAACAAAAAAGCAATACAAGGAATTCAATCAGATTAGGAGGATTAACCAACCATGAAAAAAGACGTCAAACAGTCAAAGATAACTCCAAAACAAATAAGGCTTATACGGGGCTCGTACAAATAAATAGAACTTGCACATATAAAGCCAGCAAAAAGAAAAGAAAAAAAATCTTTATATAAAGCGTTTTTATTTTCTCAATGAAAATGGCTAAAATAAGATAAAGAAATTCCAAATAATGTATGGATATGAAATATCAGTGAATTATTCACTTTGGAACAACAAATTCTACCTTTCACAACAACCTTTTTTTAAGCTGTAAAAGTTGTTCGGTTTTTGGAAAAAATAAGTATAACTTGTTTAAAAAATCAGGCATAAAAATGATTAAGAAATTAAGGTAATACAATAATTTTTTAAAAAACGCTTTTTCTATAGTTAAGACAGAGAATTTCTAAATAAACGCATACTAAACATGTTTTCGCAACCGTAATCTTAATTTAGAGCTTTTTTTCAGTTAGAAATTTATTGCTATCTGAAGATTCGGAGAAGCAGCATTATCTCAGGCGTTGTCCTTATTGAGAGGTTAATTTAGAAAAGCAAAATTTCCATATTGCGTTGAAATGAGATGCACACTAAATTATTATATTCACTTAATTCCTCTTCACAAATAAAAAAGGCATTTTATCTTAATGCAATTTCGATAATTTTAGTAAATATGAACAATGGTGAAACATTTTTGTTATTCATTCCTATTTTAAAATCAAGTACATAAAAAAAAGATATGTAGGATAACTTATTAAGAATTATTTTCTCCCTTCTCATTTTTAGATTACTTTTTATATAATATAAATTTTTAAATGTTTCGTTAATGTATTACGTATTTAATTCCAAACTTAAATCTCATATACACATTTTCTTATAATACTCTACAGTTCTACTGAGGTTGTTAATTTTAGTCCCCTTAACATTCATTCACACATATTCCTATGAGGCACAATAATTTTCTCCCTTCCTAAAGTTGAAATTAGTGATATAATCTAAAGTTATTTTTATTTTCTTGAAATTAAAATTCAATATATTTTAATATAAAATTATACATTTTATTTTCTTAAAATTAAATTCAAGTTGATCGTGCATTAATTGAATCTAATTCCCACATAAATTTGATGGAAAGATAAGAAAAGGTAATTCAATAATAAATTAATTCAAACATTGTATAAATCGCTATAAAGAAAAAATTCACAAGGGAAAAATGTGCCACTAATTCCAGGTCATTATGAGAAATCGTATTATTAAGATATTTCCGCTGGTTAGCTGCTTCAAAATAAGCTTGTCCAGAATTTGGAAAATTTTAGAAAGATTAAATTAATTTTTAACTTAGATCAATGATACTCTACTCTGACTATACTATTAGTTTTAATATTTTTGATACACTAAAAGAAGTTCAGAAAGTTGATAACATAATTTTTTTTTTATTTTTTGAGGAATCAAAAATAAAGTATACAAACAACAACAAAAAAAAAACTCGCGGCATACATATTAAAATTGAACAATATTGTATAAAATGCCGAAAAAATATTTGAATTATTTCTCGAACAGTATACAGCCTATTTTCAATTTACATTCAGTTAGATAACGAGTAAAAAAATGCGATTTATGAAATTTTTTGAGTAACTTTAATTAGTGACAACTTTAAGATTCTGACTTTTATTTTTCATCGCTTCAATGACAAATTTAATTTTTACAGTCCTAAGCTAAACAAATTATAATAAACTGACTTTTAAATGTATGAATTACGCGTCACACGTAATAAACTGATCGACTTGGTTTTACCCATAAAATTATTAACCTAACAAGCAAATAATCAATTTAGTTTTAGCTATTTTTTATTTTAATAATTTTCTGAATGTATATATATATGCTTTTATTTCTAAATTTATCATGGATCAAGACAACGCAGCAAATACGTTTATGATTAATATTTTTAAGCACATTGTATTCTTAAATATTGTAATAACTAAATAAGCCCTTGACTGTTTAAAGCAGATAAAATTTAAATATAATCCCAATAACATTATATATTTATTAGGATTCCTGGCTGCTCAGTGCATGATACTTCAATACTTTTTTAAACACATATTCTGAATTTTTAAACACTGTAATAACTAACTAAATAAAAAGAAATACGTTTTTGATCTTTCAAACTCGTCCTAATACTTTGTAATTCATAAAATGTATATTTTTAGCGAATTTATTTAATCGGTTAAGCTAATAAGTTGCCTGTAACCTTAACTTATTGTCTAATATTATTACTACCTATCAGAAATTTTCCACTGATTTCATTCTCATTCTGAAGCTATAAAATACAATTTACATAACACCTTATTGCCATTGTATATCATTTTACTTTATATTTTAAAAAAATAATTGAAGTGGATAAAAAAAAAGAAATTCCACTTCAAATTCATCTTTACTCCCCCAAAATAAAAGCCTTTAGAATTTAACCCCTACCCCCAAATAATATTCTCTAATTATTTCCCTTGAAGAAATAGAATATAAAATAAATAGAAATACTAATTTAACAAAATGATTAATCTAGCCATCGATTAAATTGAGGTCGATCATATATTCATGAAGTGGTGAATTTTGTTAAAGATTTTATTGACGTTAAAAATAATAAAGGAAAAAATTGTATTCTAGGTATAGCCACTTGACTGAATTATCATCTTGTTCTCTAAAGTAATTGGTTTGTTAAATGTTCGGAAAAAATCACTAACGGAAAAACACAGAGCAAAAAAAAAATGTGCTGTAGATTTAGGATTGAAGACTTTCAATGTAAACATTTAAATTGGATATTGCTCTGTCTCTTAATATTACTATTTTTTGAATCACTCAGCTATATCAGGAGATATAACAGTTTATAAATTCTGATATAATTGACCATGTCAGATATTATTAAACAAAGTTTCGGGAATTTTTTTCTAAAATCACTGATTCCAGGATTACTTTTGATCACATTCAGTATTAATATTAAATTTATAATAATTTTTAATTTATAAAGAAATTTCATCAAAGTCCATGAGCCATTCACTCAAATGTTCCAAAATGAAATATTTTGAAATATGTATTTCAATTTTCTAAATTAAATTAAATTTCCCCCTTCTCCTTTGTCAGTTATATTAATTCCAGTTTTAAAACTACATTAAGGCTATTTTGAAAGGCTCTAGTTTTGTATGAAATATATCTTTTTTAATTCGAAAAAAAGCATCATTTTACTCTGAAAAATTAAGACAATTTTGTTACGGGAGGAAAGATTTTTTTTTACTGGTATTCAAGGAAAAAAAAACAGCAAAAAAAAATTCTGTATGTATTTCAACAATTCAAACTCCAGTCAAAAGAGGTAATATTTTTCCACTTATCCTTTTTTCCACTTATTCTTCTATATTTCATAGATGGATCTTTTAAGTATTTGAACAAAAACAACCAATAGTACCTTTTTAATTAAATTAAGTCTATTAACACTGATTTCTCAATGACATATTGATGTTCATGAAAATTTTTTCTTAATTTATCCTCTTTATTCTGACTTTTTACAAAGGATTTCAGGCATTATTTTTTTAAAGATTAAAAACAGAACACACAGTTAAAAGATTCTAAATATCTCTTATGGTTTTACGTTGCTTCTCCTCCATTTAAAATAATAACGCTCAGTGATTTTTGCTAGGAAATTTAAAAATACAGATTTTATCGTAGATTTGTAACTGTTCATAGAGGATATGTATATTCGAAACGAACCAACACAGAAGTACTTTAGCCAATCGGCATTGAATACGTCTGTTAAAAATTGTGAAAAAAAAATCAAGTATATTGCTCATTTATGTGAAGTTACGTTAAACGTAAATTAAAAAAAAACAGAACTATATATTTAGAAACCTACAATCGGGCAAAAAATAAAAAAGTACCTTTATTTTTCTTTACAACCAAGTATTTTTTGAAAAGTCAAAATAAATAAATAAATAAATAATAAACCACTTTAGATTGTTTTTGTAAAGAAATTTAGTAATAAAAAAAGTCGAATTTGTCGTTCATCCATTTGTATTTAATTGTTTAATCAAATTTAGGAATTCCCTAGTGCTATTTTTTATGTTTTATAATGTCACAAATTTGGTAATTCCGTAATGTACTTTAAAGTTTTATAATGTCGCAAATTTGGGAACTCCGTAATGTACTTTTTTAAAGTTTTATAATGTCGCAAACTTGGGAATTCCTTAATAGGCTTTTTTATACGTTTTATAATGTCGCAGATATCTTTAAACATATCTCTTCACCTGGCAGGAACTATTGAATACACAAAGACAATGAAAATTTAGACGTGTTATTATGGCTAAATTTGAATTATACGCATGTTTTAAGACAACATTGGATTTTAGAAAGTGTTTAGTTTTCATTTTTATTGTAAAAATGTCAGATTATAAAAGAATTTTTTTAAAAATTGATATTTTGGAAAAAGACAGTTTTTGGACTATTGGTTTCATATAGTCCAAACTACTATTGATTTTTCCTTGGTAAACTAACTATTGTTTACCAAGGAAAAAAAGTCCATTCGAAAAATAGAGCTTTGCGGTTATAGAATTATCAAATACAGTTTAGCGATCATCTATAGCTTATCAGATAATATTTGATAATTTAGTTCATCTACTCTAAATAATTATTTTTGAAGAGTTCCTTTATGTTATATTTACCTTAAAATATTCCTTAAGATTCCTTATGTTATATTTACCCTAAGTTTCTTTCTTAATAATTAGGATACAAAATTTAACTTTTTAAGGTCTATTATCAAAACAGTACAATCTTTGTACTATATTTTGATAATAGGCCTTACTGTACCAATAAATGAATAAATGATATTTTTCCTCAAGTGAATGCTTTTAATTCTCAACCCCAAAAAAAACTTCGCAAAAAAAAAAAAAAAACGGCATTGAGTAAAGCTTATCAAGTAATGCCCCTGACTGCAAGGATTACTCCAAGAATGTGTTATGATATAATCAATCTCATTCCCTTCTTGTATCAAGAGTGATCGTAAAGCCCAGAATAAAGTACAAATGCTTCAGAAAAAGGTTCTGAGAATAATGATAAACTCTCCGTATTATGTGGATAAAGAAATCATACACAAAGAAACTAAGAATAGAAATCTTCACTAAGAGAATGGCGAAAAATTTCTTCGAGAAAACGGAAAACCACGAGGAAAAAACTCGTAATAGCCAAACAAGTTCAGTTGGATTAGAAAAACAGGAAATAACCTGCATTCATAATCACGTCAGTTTGCCATTCTGTTTTTCTTCACGATATCCCTTTTTTTTTGTTAAGAAAATATTTAATTCACTCAAGCAGAGAAAAACTGCTTAGACGCTTGAATTCAATAATTTTATTTTGTTATCATTATTTAATTTTTTTTATCATGGTATTCAAGTAAATGTAACCTTCGTAATTGCGCCAAATGTCAAAAATCATCGCCAAAGTGAAATAGTATGGCGATACGTTATCTTGGAATAAAAACCATAATTAATATTATGATTTCATTAATCATAATATTAGTTATTGAAATTTATACAATCATAAAGTCCTGAACTTAAAAATAATTAATATACACTGAATGTATAAATAATTGGAGTTGCAGCTGCTGTTTCAGAAACAGATCGTAAAAACAAATATTATATTAACATATTTCATAAGAGATTGGTTGAGCTTATAAGAATTTTCAATTTTGATATATTATTAAAATAAATAAATGCTTATATTAGAGAAAATCAAGAATCTTAAAATTTCAATGATCCATTTCCCATGGAGAGATAAAGCAATATCATTATTTATTTTCTTTCATGTTTTTGTCATTCGGAAAATAATATGTTATAAGAAGTAATTTCAGCAATACAATATACTTTTTTTTCTGTTTCTATACGAATAACAATCATAAATGTTTATTGACGCTATATGAACCAAAGCATTTGGCCTAGATTTAGAAAATTTGATGCAAACATTCTTTAGATTATGGAAACGTATATCTCAAAATGACTTTTTAAATATTTCAATAAATTAAAAATTAAACGACATTATGAGGTTTTTACAAAAATGATTTTGACATCATCTTAAAATTGTCTAAATTCAGAAACAAATTGCACTTTTATTCATTCAGAATTATGGAAAAGAAACTTATTAAGCAATGAAGTTATTTTTTCATTAATTCTCATTTAATAGTAGTGAAATTTCTTTCCGAATTTCCACAATTTTTTAAAACATTTTTTTATTCTAATTTTGAACAATTAATTAAATAGTATCCTGAAACCTTTTTTTTTCGCCCTTTTTCATTGTTTCAGCAAATATTTATTTTCGCGATTTTCTTCTATTATTGAAAGTTAAAGAAGAAAGATTTTGTTATATATCTATGTAACTTACAAGACGAATAAAAGAAAATTCCAATTCCTCAAAATATAGAAGATATGGAAATGCACATTTACGATTCTAATAGCGTCATAGAAGAGGTCTCCGTTAGAAAAGTCCATATATATGCTACAAACAGAACATATCTCAGATATATAACGCGACTTTAATGTTAATACTATTTGATATAAAATTATATCTAAACAATTTATTTCAAATCAAATATAGCCAATATCCTTCCAAAAAAATTGGTCCTCAAAGGTGACTATTATGGCATATTTACTACGATTGAAAGTATGGTTAATAACGATATGATTTTAAGTTTTTTTTTAAATGTGGTTAATTGTACCGTCTTTAAAATTACATAATATATTTATTTTCGCATTCCAGCATCATAAAGCAGAAAACCAAATAATTTTTTTTCTCTCACAGTTCGATATTTATTTTCTCGGCTTATTCTAAGTTATCTTTTGCACATTTTGCTTTTTTAAAACTTATCCTTTGCACATTTTGTTTCGTTGTTGAATTAAAATACATAAAAACAAATAAAATTATGTCATCAAATCACACCAATTGCCTTATGCGATTTGATGTCAATAAAAATTAACTAACAACACTCAGATCAAAAGATTTTAAGCAGGAAAAAAAAGTCAATCCAATGAAGATTAAATACATTTTATTCAAAATTTATACAACATACATCAGCCTGATTGCACCTTACGCGCGGTGTACAATATGAGGACGATAGATTGAATTCATTACATCAATACGTATATATCATCATTACACGGTTCAAGAAATAGATTTCTATGCTTAAAATTCACGACTGGATCTCACTTTTCGATGACTGTTGTGGCTGTTTTAACACACAGAAAAATACGTATAATGATGCTTCAACAGAATGTTGAAGGGATTAAGTACAATACATTAAGACTTTGGCAACCAAAAGGGACCAGAATTGCCACCTTTCGGATAAAATTTGTATGCACTAGTGATTAAATATTTATTACGAATCTGATTGTTCAGGTTTACGAATCTGGATCAGACGTATATCTTGATGTGGCGATAGCTTTCAAATTGTTTTACCCGCTCGTATCGAGCTGAGATGACTTAGACAACAATAAAAACGTATGACGTAAGACATGCTATTTACTTATTGTTTAACTACTGAAAGGTTGTCTTGGCTGTAAGCAAATTTATAAAAAAATATTTAAAAGTTACACGCTTAATTTAATTTTTATATATAAAATCAGCCATATTTCTAACTACGATAATAAACGAGAAATTCTCGTAGTTTATTAAAATTCAATTAAAAATGGTTTGCAAAAAATAAAATTTTATAAAAAACATGAATGTTTAAACCAACACGATGTAGAACTAGTAATAAAGTATTAAATATTAGAAAATAATGCATGGGATTTATGGAAGTTCTACATTAAAATGAAAATCTGTGATTCAAATTTAAATATCTAATAAATATTCTAGAAGCGTATTGTAAAAGGGTATTTTTTTGTATATTTACATCTTATAATTAAATCGAATAATAATATGGAACCTAGATTTGCATATAAATTGGAAAATCATAAGAAGCTTTTTTAAAAGACTGGTATGCTTCCCATGTAACAAAAATTTTTAAATTATCCTGTACACGCATGAAATACAGAATACTTACCGAGTTTATTACATCAACGTGAATAAATTGTAGATCACATGTTTTTTTAACCATTACTCATGCTTGTTATAATTATCATTTAAGAAGAAATAGGTAGGGGAAAAAATCGTTACAAACGGGTTGGACTGCACGGACATCAATACATACACAAGAAAATTTGTTCTGTACAGTAATAAGATTAAGTTCCACATTCTATTAATCTATTTGGCAACTTGGCAAATATAACTGAAATCGAGCCACAAAATTAAAATGCGTTCAAACACGTAAAAGTCAATTACGTCATCAAATGACAACGTAATCATGAAGTCACAGCGAACATGGAACGCTGTTCAGAAATATGAGAGATGCAAATCTCAATCCAATAAATACAATGTAGGTGCGTCTGCGTGTTACACAATACGAACAAAATGTAAACCTAAAATATTCAGCAAAGTTTTTTTTTCCCCAAATGGCTACATTATGTACACCTTAACATCCCGCAGGGATGCTCCTTGGACAACGTCGCTGTTCCAATAAAAATGAAAATTTCCAATACCATGTCACAGCTAAATGTTCAAATAGTTCTTTCTTCAAGCCTTTCAAAGATGATGGTAACAGTTCCGAAGAGGATGGGTTGAAAAACGAAAGTAGACTGAAAACTGTTCAATGAAACATGAAGACAATTGAGAAGAAAACATGAATGGAACTGAGGGACATAACATTGATTGTCTTAGACCTTACGTTTTGTTGGCGCTGATGCTGATGGTCGTGCTGCCTTCCACTGGCTTGGTGGAGGAGGAATTGTTGGTAGAGGAGGAGCTGTTATGGTTCAGGTTTGAAGTGGCTGCTGCAGCAGCCTTGGCTTGGCTCTGGCGTTCTTGCTCATTTAGTTCTTTGATGGCCTGAATCTCCTTTTTCAGCTTCATGCGCCGGTTCTGGAACCAGATTTTGATCTGGCGTTCGGTGAGACACAGAGAGTGAGCCATCTCGATCCGTCTTCGACGAGTTAGGTAATGGTTGGTGTGGAATTCCTTTTCAAGTTCCAAAGTCTGGAAACGGGTATAGGTTTGACGGCCCCTTCTTCGAACACCACCAGGACCTATGAAAAAAAGAAAGTAAAAATATTACTTTTAATTAAAATATTTATCGATTAAATGACGTGGAAATAGTTATTTGAATAATATTTAAAGGAAAAGACTTGTCAGTTATAGTTTTTGTCGGCATACTTAAAAAGCATTAATTACTCC
>JAOUZG010017314.1:6774423-6786871 GCA_026289955.1 Argiope argentata
ATATATATATAAAGGGCAGTTTAAAAAGTAAATTTAACTAGATAAAACAATTCCTTATCTCTAAAAGAAACTCCTGTAATGAACAAAAATCGGATCCAGCAAATACGATGAGTAAAAAAAGAATCTAAATAATTTCAAAAAAGGAAGAAGAAAAAAATGAGAAGAAATCACGAAAGAAAGTTGTAGATTTTACGCTGCATTAATCCCCACTTCCGAACAGGCAATGGTCCAAATCATTTTAAAACGTTTACTGAAATGTAATTTTTTCTCCCTCCATAAAAAGAATGGTATCGGGCGGCGGGACATTATGTAAGTAGTCGTTCCCTGTTCCCGCGGAGAGCGCTCTCTGAAGCTTATGGCCACTTGGAAAGCGATAAAGTGGAACAATAACCTGTCAAACGGCCCATAAAGCGAAAAGTCACAGACCTATAAAATCTCTCACCGCTGACAGCCAGCGCCGGATTTTACAGTCACAGCCTCCGATTAACTCTCACCACATGCGAGTTTTTGAAGACGCCTCTCATTAAAAACACATTTCGCAGGCTAATGGAATTACAACAATTAGTTATTTATATTTTTATATCTAATTCCTTTTATATTCAGCCAATTTTGGTATCAGAAAAAATTACGTATAATATACATTTATTTTACGCCGATTTTAGTTTCTCACAAGGTAGGAACTTGCAATAATAAAAAGAAGGGGAGGGGTGCATCCTTAAAACAATTCTTTTGGATTTATGTATTTTTTAAACATTTTTTTCGGTTAAAAATATTTTTTTTTAGAATTGCATTGATAAAAAGGAGGGGTGGGCACTCAGAGGGCAATATTTTTGGACTTAAATATATTTATCAGAAATAATTAGTAAATAGAAATTTTCTTCAGGATAGGAATTTGCATTGAAAAAAAGACAAAACTGTCTGTTTGTCTAAAACACACATAAATGCAATTTTTGCATACTAATCTGTTCTGTATTCTGATTCGATCATTTTTGGGCGATTTTATCTCATTAGGGGATAGGGGCGGAAGGATGCGTTCTTTTCCGGAAATCTTCCGTCATTCTTTGACCTTGATTTTCGTCCTATTAGATAATATTTTGTTCAGTTTTTTTCTTCTTCACGTATGTGAATATGTTTCTGACCGTATTATTTTAATTCGGTCTTAGAGAAATCCAAGTTTTTTTTATTGTTAAATGTAAACACCCCCTCCTAAATCCTAATATCTCTAGTAAAACAATGAAATAAGGAAGGGTAGAACAATTCTTTTTATTTTTTACAAGCTTAAAAACTTTTTTGAAGAAAACTTTAGCAGAAATATTCGTTTTCAAATAAATTACATATTGAACTTTATAACATAATCATTTATTATCTCGAAAAAGTAGTAATACTTATCTTTACACAAGATCAACCTCCATACATGCTACCGTTTAAATTTTTTTAATCAAAGAATATTTCATGAAATAATTCAACAATTTCACTAATAATTTGTTTACATGACTTTTATGCACATCTGCAACTTTTTACCGACACCACTGAAATTTTGCACAGCGCTTTTTAAGGAGAAGTAAAAGACAATGTCAACAATTTAATGAAAATATGCGAGTTTATAGAAGTTTCTTCTGAAAATATTTCAACACAAAAGGAAATATTATACTATCTTACCATTAAATTTTTTATTAATTTAAGAGTGCCAATTCAATTTATGGTCTCTTCTTTTTTCTAACTTCAATACACTACTTTAATTCGATTCGCAAATTATAATGATCTTTTTATCATTATGATGAAATTCAAATTAATTTTATTATTTAACCTAACTATTCATGACTAATTATTTCATTATACAACTAACATAATCATTATTCTGTCTATCTATTCAATATGCTTGAATCAATACTAAAATTTAAAACTAAAAAATAATAATTTCTTCATTTAAGATCCGAAATAGTTTTTACATTTCTTTTTTTAATTATTTATCAAAAAGAAACTTCGCATTATTCCATTCCGTACTAATTAATAATTAATTCTACTAATACTAGTAATTATTAATTCCGCTCTATTACAATCAGGAAAACTGACATCCTAGGTTATGAAAGTGATTGCCGAAAATGGTCAATTCAATAAAGAAGAATTATCAAAAAATATTTACCATATGTTTACCAAACTCTGTAATGCTTCAATAAAACAAAATTTCAGTATTTGCTCGTTATATAAAAGCATATAGAAAAGATTTACTTAAATAAATTAGTTATAACTCAAGAAAAATTATATAATCATGATAAAAACGTCTATCAATGATAAGATGCAAAAATATGTACTTTAAGTCAAAGAGTAATTAGAAAATATAATAAATAATGAGGATAAAAAACATTTGCTATAAATGGTCATTGGCTAATATTCGATTGAAGAAAAAAAGGAATTTTTAGCAGCAGTATTTTTATACTTTCCTATGAATTTGAGAGAGAAATTATTTTAATTTCTAAGATGATATCAATAAATTTCTATAAAGTAAAAATGCAAGAACAAAGACATAAATTATAAATTGCAATTTCGTAATTCAGGACTGGCGATCCTAAAAATTGTAATGTTTTTTTATGCGGACGTATGGGGGGGTTGAAAATTTAGAAAATTACTTAACTGTAGATAACGATTATTCATCATGCTTAGCTGCAAAGACAAATGTTTCGAATTGAAAGACATCTTTTTTTCGTTCCCCAGATCAAAACCAAATGGTAACAATGAATATCCTTAACAATTGTTTTATGTTTGAAAATCAATGTTCACGTTTATACTATAATCTCAAAAATCAATCTGTTACGTTTTATACTATAAAAACATAAAAACAGAAATATAAAATTTTCTATTGTTAATAAGAATATGTTCTGAAATTTTTCTATTAATAACAGGAAGTTGTATAATCCTCCTATCTATGTGCTCTGCAAACTACTGCGCCATTTATGAAGAAGGAAATCAGAAAACTGATGCTGCAAAATTGTCAAATTAAGATAAGTATATTTTATTATTATTTTATATTTTAAGCTAAAAATAAAAAAAAAATGACATACAATATGAAATGTATTTAAAAAATTGTTTTATATAGTAGTATAGATGTATACAATTTACGTCGTAACAGTTGAAAATGAGAAATGTTAAAATAAGTAAGAGTAAAGAAGAAGTGGATTTCTACGTATTTGCAGCAACAAAAATAATTGGCACTGTTAAAATCCTGAATTTGAAAGAAATCCATTATTACATATATTATTGATATCGAAGATTTCCCAATATTGGTTGTATTTTGTTTCTTTGTAATTTAAATGCCTTGTAAAGAAAACGATTTATTAAGAGTGAGAAAAAATTATCATAATGACGTTATTCTAAACGAACATTAGTTTTTAATGCTTATTTCTAGAACATAAAGCATCCATAAGAATAAGTAATAAACTCTTTTTAAAAACCGAGTTAAGAACGTAATCGCTTTTCGCTTATTTTCATTCTTCCTTATTCAAAATGTTAAATAAATGCATCAGTATATTGTGAGTTTCTTTTAAGAATATTATTCCGAAATAACTCCTAACATAGAGATAAAAATGTACAGCATCAGCAAAATTATTTTGATATATTATTTTCTTATTATTAAATATAGAAAATAACAAAGAAATAGAATTTAACTTCCGGGCAAAATCCTCTAATTAAAATTATGATTGATCCATAGAGAACATCACCCCCTTGGCGCATTTTCCAAAATCGCCAACTCCCCGCGCTCTAGTGTCTTATCTCCTAGAGGAAGATATCCTCCAACCACAACATCGAGTTGCCATATTTGGCTCTAAATAATCCTTGGCGAAAAGAGGGTGATGCTCTCTCCTGCCATACCAAATTTATTCGATAAATTATTGTAGCGAAGTAAGAATTCCCATGCATAAAGCAATATTACAGATGCAATGCAATGCACAAATCTGCGTATTTTAAATAATTGTTCTCAATTTGACTTTAACGAACATCAAAATTGAATGTTTCATTTTGGGAAGCGGGGGAATTGAATATTCCATTTTATCTATATGTATAAATCTATGGAAATATGCCAAGAAATTCTCTATATTATGATATTCCTTAAGACATAACATTTCAAACCCAATACAGATGATATGCACAAATCTGCGTATTTTAATTCATTGTTCTCAGTCCGACATTAAAGGACATCAAAATCGACTGTTTCATCTTTTGGGAAGCGGGGGGAATTGAATGTTCTATTTTATCTATATGTATAAATCAATAGAAATATGTCATGAAATTCTCTTTATTATGATATTCATTAAGTCATAACATTTCAAACCCAATACAGATGATATACACATATCTCCGTTTTTTTAAGTTAATTATTCTCAATCCGATATTAACGAACATCAAAATAGTCTGTTCCATTTTGGGGGGAGAGGGGGGATTGAATGCTCCATTTTATCTATAGAAGTAAGCCATGGCTTTATTATGATATTCCTTAAGACAAAACATTTCAAACCCAATACAGACGATCTTTGAAAAACCAAATCAACGAGATTCATTATATGATTGAATGAAAGTTAATATGCAGAGTGGGACCAGGACAGTACAAACTTTAACCTACCACAGAAGATCAACACTTCGCCTACAAAAACAAAAGGTCGTACAAGACATTATAATGATATTTAATCACGTTCACGTGTCTGGGACTCCTTCTGGAAAGCAACTCTGCAACAAGTAGTTAATTTCTTTCACTTAGAATAGATAAGACACATTACCACTGCACTTTTCTTAGTCGCTGTCCCAACCCTTCCCGAGTGCATCGGAATTAGAGCTCCATTTAACGGAATTGTCCCTTTAATGAGCTCTTTTCTCGTCGTAAATTCGGCTTGATAGGCCACCCTAATTATGAGTCATGTCTTCGTGAGAGCATTTCCTGAAAGCAGCTGGCGAGGTTCAAATCCCTCACAGCGAGAAGGTCGTCATTTAATTGGCCTTTAACGCTGCACTCATTACCTCAAGCGGTCTCACCATGACTAAGCTACAATCTCGGAATATATCAGAAAAGGTGTGGAGCGTCTTGGCTGAATTCATTGGCGAGATTTCGATACCCGATAGTTGACAACGGACTGTAGCCATGCATTCATGATATATGAAGCCCTTATATTCATTTTTTAAAGACTGAAAAATAATTACATGATAAGTCTAGATGATTAATGGAATTCCGTTAGATTTCTAATAGTTTTTATTGATAAATTGATTATTGTAAGATGAATATCTTTTGCTGCAGAACAAAAACATTTAATATTCCAATTTTATTCTATAGGTAATTATTACTTCAGCCCTGCGGTATAATTATTTATTTTATAGTTCTGTCCGTCTTTTGGATTTAAAAACCACCCTCACCTTCTTAACAACTGTTAAGGAATGTCACAGGCTTATCGAATAGTCGATTCTCAAATATTTGAAGTCGATGCAAAAATTGCATAAAATCCCCAACATTTGAAGTCGATTTAAAAAACTACATATAATTCTTATACATTTGAAGTCGATGCAAAAATTACATAACGCTGAAACATTTAAAGTCGATGCTGAAATTACATATCATTCTTAAATATATATTAAGTCGATGCTAAAATTACATATAATTCTCAAGCATTTAAAGTCGATGCAAAAATTACATATAATTCTTAAACATTAGAAGTTGATACTAAAATCACATATAACACTCAAACATTTAAAATCAATGCAAAAATTACATATAATTCTTAAAACATTTGAAGTCGATGCTAAAATTACATGCAATTCTCAAACATTGAAAGTCGATGCAAAAATTACATACCATTCCTAAACATTTGAATTCGGTGCTAAAATCACATATAACACTCAAACATATGAACTATTTCATTGATTCTCAGTTAATAATGAAGCATTTTTAGAACGGAGAGAGTCGTCAAATAAAATATGAGGGAAAACAAAACAATTAAGTAAATAATGAACAATCCATTAGTGTCTACCATATTCATTTTAGAGGCCACAATGACTATGTGTATAAAGGATATATAACATTTCTTTGATATGCTCATTTAATTTTTAATATATTATCTTATAATTATAAAAATTAATTCTCATGAGAACTTAAATGAAAATCCCATGAAAAACAGCCAAGTTGTAAAATGTTAAAAATAGGAGGGGGTGGGCTGAAAAGATTAACCTTCTCCAGAATGCTTCTTGATAGATACTGTGATTATATGAGACCATTCTATTTTAAGACGGAGGTGAATCTAAGTTTCCTTGATCTCTCTGCAGCAATTATTACGACATCATTATTTTAAAACGACCCGATCTTTATTTACCCCACTCCCCTTGATTTTATAATTATGTCCGTCTTTTGGATTTAAAAATCAACCTTATCTTCTTAACAACTGTTAAGGGGGTGTCACACAAGCTAATCGAACAGACACTTCTCAAATATTAGAAGTTGATGCAATTCTCCGACATATGAAGTTGATGTAAAAAATTACATATAATTCTCAAACATTTGAAGTAGATTAAAAAATTACATACATTTCTACAAACTTTGAAGTCGATGTAAAAAAAATTGCATTAATTCTCAAACATTTGAAGTCGGTTTGAAAAGCTACATATAATTCTCAAACATTTGAAGTCGATGTAATAAACTACATATTTCTCAAGCACTTGAAATCGGTGCAAAACTTACATTTAATTCTTAATTCTTGGTCTGGGTACAGAGATAACTACTAGATCGTCAAAGACACGTTGTACACAAAATAATAATGGGACGCTCATACTTTTGAGTACGAAATTGACGAAAAAACTAAGTGTATAAAATGGACGGGAAATCATTTTCCCTGGTCTTAAATACCAAAACTTTGATAGGGAAACTATTTTTTATAGAGCTTCTAAAATCAGATTTCGATGGGGATTTCCAAGACACAGGCATAAGAGGCAAGGAAAACACAAGGAACTTTTTAAAGGAACGTGCTTGTCTGGACAATTTTCATCTCTCATATAGGGAGAGGGAAAGTCGCCGGCATTTAGCTGTTTCAGCAATTTTACACAGCTTCTGTTGGATTAATCAATTACAGCGTGTGGAATGGATCAAGAAATAAGAGAATATTTTAGAATGATATTACTACGGGCTAATTTAAGATAAAGTTTGGAATTTTAAGAGTTTAAAATATCATTACACACATACACGAACACGTACATTATAAATCCATGGGGGAATTCAGCTAAACAAATGATAATAATTATAATTATTCTACTATTATCTAGATTTTATTTTATAATAATTATTATTATAACAATAATTGCATCATAATAATAATATAAATAAAATTTTCTCTTTTTTTGACTCGACATATACAAAGACTCTTTGAGATTATAAGAGAAATTATCAAGCCGTAGAAAACTAAGCGATTGAAGTTACTAAGCGATTATGTTGTAACAAAAATTGGTATTAACGTATTAGACCGTCTAACTTTATCGCCAAAATTGACGTCGTCGCCAATGAGTTGCTAAACCGCCACTTATGGCAATCCGGCAATGGTATAATCTGTTGATCTTTACTGCTAAATCTAAATCCGTCGCCAATGAGTAACTAAACAGTTGGCGACCATTGTCGAAGATGGTCTAATACGTAAGTACCGAAAAATTTCTACAATTGAATAATATTATAAACATATGAACGCAAAAGAATGTTAATGAGCTAATTATCTAATAAAATTTCCAAATAGATAGAAATAATCAACCTAAAGGAAAAAAATGATAAATTATACGGTAGTATCATAATTTTAAAAAATGTTTAGCTTATTACTTGATTATTTATACACAAATGTGAAATTTAGGAATATTCATCTCTACGAATTTTAAAGAGAAGATGTCTATTTAGACTGTTATTAAAAAACATACAGTGTAAACTTTATATGAACGTTTAACTACGGGCGTGATTCGAATTTCCATTTTCAAAAGAAAATTTACAAGAGGAAACTCTTCAATTTTGCTATATATTTGCCTTTTTTTGCCCAAAAAATTTTAATAATTGACAAGGCACCATGCCAATGTGTAGGTCGTGATCTGCGTCTAAAACAGAGTCGCAAAGAGACGTGAAAAAATTAGTACGCAAAAGCTGTCATTTCCACTTACGCGTGTGTCTAGATAGTTCTTGAACTCGACGGGATATTATCTATAAGCGAAAACATAAACAAGCCAAAAAACGCGAACTTTTTCACCTACAGTTGACACTATCCTGTTCTGGGATGACAAAGAGGAACACGTTTGAATTCGCTCTTTAAGCTGCAAGTTATCTTTAAGAAGATTTTTTTTCCCAAGCAAGAAAGAGAAATTTTAAAAGGACTAAAATTTTGCAGAACATGTACCCCATAGAATTGATTCTTAGATTCATTTTCGAGCATATTTTTTTTTACTTCAAATATTTTGAAGACTATGTAAGTATAAATTAAAACAGACGATACGCTGCAAATGCCTACAGCCTAAAGGTATAAATTAGCTTTGTGATAATAGAGCAGAAAAATTGCATGTCCCCCCGCATGTCTGGTGAAGTACAATCAGTAATATAAAACGTTTTATTTAAAACATAATACAATAACGAAAAAAAAAACTATTGCATGAATAATGCTGAATTTATATATTTTTAAATTAAGGAATATTAGAATTACTCTTTTAAATTTGAATCATATATAAATTATGTAATAAAAAGGACTCCTTTTTAATTATCACAATGAAAACTTTACTTTAAGATCGAGAAATTATGTTCACCCAGCAAAATAAATCATTAAATTTATACAAAATGAAAGAACTTGATGTAAGAATAAAATATTTAACCACGAGCACTTTGCCTAGACTGGGGCTAAATATTACTGAATCGATTTTTTTAATAAAGGAATTTAAGAATCGCTTAACTTTGAATCATATATAGATCATGTAATAAAAAGGAATCTTTTGTTTTAACTATCACAATGAAAATATCTTTTTTAACATTTATTTTAAGATCCAGGAATTATGTACAATCAGCAAATTAAATCATTAAATTTATTAAAAGTGAAAAAGTTTAATGTACGAATAAAATATTTAATCATTAGCACTTTGCCTAGACTGGTCTAAATAATACTGAATCGATATTTTTTAATAAAGGAATTCTTGCATAATAGCAAAAGAGTAAATTTCAAAGAAATTGATTTTTAAATTAGTTTTAAAGGAAAAGCTTATGAAATGAAATATAAGACTTAAAGATTAGTATTTATCTTACGTAAGTATACCAAAGAATGAATCGGCCTGTTAGAATTCAATATTTAATTCAAACGGAACTCTTGAATCTAATGGTATTGTTCAAACTATAAGGTTTCCAAATTATTACACGGTGGCAGTTTCCAAAATAAAATGTTATTTTGTTTCAATTAAAACGATTCTGCATTACTTCACTTATATTCAGATAGTAAAATGGCGACAAAAATTTCGATAAAAATTATAGATTTTGCCTCAACACTAAGACAAAATTGCTAATTAAAATTAGTCCTAGTTAAAGATTTGAACTAACTTTATAAGGAAACTTTTCAATATTATTCATAGTTTAAGTTGCTCGTGGGCATACGTTATCATTAATTTAATTTACATATTGTTTACATACGTTTCATGTTTAACCGCTAGTTATTTTTTATTCTAGCATCTTAATAGAAACAATTTGGTTTCAAAAATTTTATAATAACTTTTTTATTATATTTAAAATATTTTAAGCATTATTCAGGCAAGGTGGTGCTGTGACGTTTTATTTCATCATATTTATACACTGTGGGGTCGTTAAGAGATTCAGTAAAATAAGAATTAGAGTAAGAGTTATTTATTTACATTATTGCGTTACACAGAGACAATTTCTGTCTCTGCGGTTAGTATTACAAGAAGCTGTCTCAATACTACTTTTATTCACCATTTTAGTTATTATTTTTTCTATTTTTTCAACAAAATTTTCTTCGCACTAATGCTTTTCATCCCATAGATTATAAAATGTCTTACAAATTCAATTTTTAAAGCATTTTATTGCTTAGGCATTGAAATAACAGAACACATAAATTAGATCTAAGTCAATGCATTTATTTAAAGGCATCGTTTATATTTTCTTGCAAATTAATGAATACATATTGATTGATTGATACAATGTTTATTTCTATACTCTTAACCAGAATTTCCCGTTTTAATGAAATTTGGTTCAATATTCAACAGAAAATAACAATCAACTTTTTCCAACTCCCAAAGTTAAATTCATTAATTAATAATCCGCTTTTTCGCGTTTCATCTTCCAAAAAAATTATTTCACGAAAATAATTTTATATCACCACTAAAGTTATAAATTATACTTTCAGCGACGACAATTTTACTTCCGAATTTTTTTAAAAAAAATTTGAATGCTTTTTAAAAATTTAATTTGATGCAAAATCTGCAATAACGCTTTTATTGTAATGATGAAATTTCAACAAATGATTTGTTCCATCAAGTCATTCGACTGCATGATCGCATTTCATTTGCTAAAGCTAAAATGAAAGTAAAAGATTTTTTTCTTCTGTGAATTCATCAAGTCAAAAATAGAATTTTGAATACTGCTTATGCTTGTAACTCTTATGTTGTGGTCATGGAGTTTTCAATGCTCACCAAGCTAGGTTATTTGTAAAATCTGATACGTGCAGATGTGGCAAATCTTCTGGAATCATTCATCATATTATACAGGAATGTGATTTATGGGAAAATACCCGCTCAACATGGCAATTAGGCTGGAGAAATTTGGACATCAAATTGCTATTAAAACTCCCTCTCTTTCGGGCAAGTGATTTCGAAATTTTCAATAATCTTATGCAGTTGGAATCCGTGGAGCACGATTGAACTTTGCTCTTTGCTTTGACATAAGTTTTCTTACGTCTATATTGTATATGACAACTATATTTTGTATATATGTTATTTGCTTTCGGATAACCAAGACCTTACTTTCTATATAGTTGTTTTATACCTTTTTCTTTTTAAAAGAATTTTTTTAGTTAACGTTGTTTATAATTTTATGTTCCTCTAATAACTGTTGAAATGTTTGATAATTACTATTCATGGTGACAAGGTGAAAATTTTTGAAAATTTAAATTCGTTTCATTTTTCGATCTGGTCCTTTGATATTAACTTTAATGAAAATGAAGTTAATTAACCTGCACTTCCGTGCTCGGTGGGGGTTGCTTCGCGGCGGCCCATCGTTATATCCGAATGGCTTCGGCTGGGACTCAGTATTCCTGTGCCTACTACTATTGCTTTTTTTCTTAAAGTTTTATTGCGCAATAATTTGTGGCAAATTGATTCCATTTCATCCAAATCTTCAGCCATATATAATAACAAGGAGAAATTTTAAATAAAACATTTCATACGAAAACATAAATCTTTAGAAAAGAGAATATTCAGGACGAATAGAATGAAAACGACAGAAAAAATAAACAACGCTTTAATAAATTGCTGCAATTAAAGATACTTAGTATCATAAATGTTTACAATAAAATGCCTTGTTTTTTTTATTAGTGCAATAAAAGAAATCACAAGCCATAATATATATATCTGAGTTTACCCACGAAGCAGTTCAGCTTAGTAAACTCATTTCCAAAGGCTATACATTCACGAGAAGAGCGGGGTCCTTCCAGAATTTCTAATGCACGAATTAACATTCGAAGCAGACGGCGGGGAAAAAGTGCGAAACATGGCTTCAACAAGGCATCCGTCTCTCTCTCTATCTTCTGCAACATAACTCTGATGTGCAAAAGGCAGCGCATCCATTAGTTACTGCAGGTGAGATAAGAGGCGTGTATTAGAGGGGTCCTTATCATTTAATGAAGGTGAGGTCGCTGATAAGAGATGACAATGGGATGGGCGACCACCAGTCTGCAGCGGCGATAAGAACCGCCTCGGTCATTAAGGATGCGGACCGGAGGGATTCGATCCATATTGGAAAGCGTCCCCCCTCAAGTGCTTTCGAGAAACGTGGAGGATTGCAGAGCAGTGGCAGGTTTTACGTGCCGCTGTCGAGGACATAAAATAGAGTAAACAAGAGGGGGGAAACGAAGGAAAAGAGTTCAGGAATGTTTTGTTGATAAGTTTAAGGTTTGGGGAAAACTAAGTTAACTTTGAGATTTATTCCTCAGTCAGGTAAGGTGAAGTGAGATAAGATTTAAGCAAGGATTTAAGTAACGTATTGATATGGAAGAAACCCGGGAGTTAAAATTTAAATGGAATCTTAAAAAAAAGCTGTCAAAAGCAATGAAAGAAATAAATTATTAAAATACAGAAGCAGCTGTCGAGGACATAAAATAGAGTAAACAAGAAGGGGGGGAAACATAGGAAAAGAGTTTAGGAATGTTTTGTTGATAAGTTTAAGGGTT
The DNA here is from genome assembly GCA_026289955.1 of Argiope argentata. NCBI lineage: Eukaryota > Metazoa > Arthropoda > Arachnida > Araneae > Araneidae > Argiope > Argiope argentata. The sequence goes on from JAOUZG010017314.1 coordinate 6,786,855, forward strand.
GGGGAAAACTAAGTTAA
>JAOUZG010017314.1:6787207-6808265 GCA_026289955.1 Argiope argentata
TGTCGGCATGTTATTTCAGAGGGTCATTAGCAACACAGTTACTGATTTCTATATTAATATTAGATAACTTTTCAGATATATAATAGAGATAGTTTGTGTGATAAATTGTATTCGCATTATGGATACAGATTCATAAAGTGATTAATCGAAAATTATTAATAATAACCGAAGGTTACTGTAATATTAGCAAGTTTATGTTTTAAATTTATTAATTACTTTCAATTATTAATAATCGATTAATCACATTGATAATAACACACACATATATAAGATTTTATGGAGTAAATAAGGAATTTTATTTCAGAAAGTTGTATTCAGTTACTAAATGTTTTTAAATTTTTCAATTCACTATTTTCTTACTAATGCATTTTCTCTTATTATTTACTAATGCATTTATTATGTACATTTTATTCAGACATTTCAAATCATTCACTTTTTTTTATTAAAGAAGACTAAAAATAATTTTGTTCATACATTAAACTTAAACCTGATATCTGGTAATTTCTTACATAGTGTGTAAAATTTTTTCACTTTCAGATTAATCACATTAACTATAACACATATGCATTCTACTCATTTATATAGTAGAATCTTGATGGAGTATATAAGGAATTTTCTTTCAGAAAGTTGTATTCAGTAACTAACCGTTTTAAAATTTTTAATAAAATACAACATTCTTTTTCAACTCTTAAAATAGCATTACTTTTATTAAACTATTTGAAGTAAATACAAATTCGATATTTATTATTATCAACGTATATTAACAAACAAACAAAAGTAGTTTAAGAAAGATTATTTTTTACGATTTATGTAAAAAATAATCTTTCTTAAACTACTTTTGTCGTAGAATTCCGATCGTAAGGCTATGAATACGAAGACTCATAATTGAAATATTGAATATGTGAATGATGGTGGTAACATATTCAGTTTCTTTTAGCTTATAAAAAATTCGCACTTGAGAACGGTTCATTACAACAAATTAAAAAAAAAAAAATGCTAGGAAAGAAAAAGGAATGTCGAGTACATGAGTTTGAATATTACTTTTAATAACTCCAATTAAATATCAAAATATTTTACATCCTTCACGATTTAATTTTTTTATCATTATTTCTTATATACTCATAAGTGAATTTAAGGGATTTGCATTTATGTTTTTATATTAAAAAAAAAAGACAATTAGGAAAAATATTCTGAAACAGTGTGTTTTTTTTTAAGAATTAACATGAACAATAATTCAAAATAAAGTATATAGATTTAAATATAGATTATTTTTTGTAGTTGCAAAACGTGACGTAGAAACAAAAATCCTTTAAAACGAAATTAATGCCAAATTCTCTGATTCACAAAAGCATACATTTTATTTATTGTATTAGTTGTTTTTTCCCCTCCTCACATATTGTACAAAATCCAGCATTTAATGTCTATTTTTTTTTCAATTATTTTTTCAATCTATGAAGACTATTGCTGATTATAATTATCTTCCAATCTAATCCTAATGTATACCTCTTAGATTCAAACAATCCATATTAGGCAACTATCTATGTTTCTAACTCTGCAACGTTCAAAGCAAAAAAAAAAAATCTTTACCTTATATTTAAATTATTTTAATGAAATTGCTATAATAAAAACTGTGACCAAAGCATGGAATACAGCATATATTTCTAATTAATTTAAAATAGCGCAAAGGCTGCGAATTGTCCGTTAAAATACCAGTAAAGCTGATATCTCAATCCAAGCAACCTATTTGATTCATACGATAAAATATATCAAAGATAACCCCAGTATTTAACAATATCCGCAAAAATTCGCTGATTCGCAGATCCAAAATTTCAGATGCACTAACGCAACAGAATTAAAAAAAAGCAGCAACAGTTTCCGCCGTTTCCTTCGGTGACGACATTGATACAACAGAATGCCATTCAGCATTTTTACACACACCCAAAATAAATAGTGCTAATTATATTTTTGATGCTAACATTTAAAATTTCCGACAATTATTTTTTAAATTAATCATTTTTTCCCTTTCAAGCTTTAATCCGTTTTTAAAGACAGAAAGATATTTTTCGAATATCCTCTAATTTTTTTCGGAGAAACAATCATGTTTAAGATACATTATTTTAATATTTTTTCTTTGGTCTTCATAATTCCTTTCTTTTACTTCGTCAACTCAAATTAATTAGTTTAATTTCAAGAAATAATAGTACATTAGACCTGAGAGATTCGAATACGGAATTATCTTAATAATTAGGTGATATATCTGAATTTATATTCTCACAAAATTTATAAATTTCAGGACTCGAAAATCTGCTGCTATTCTAGTTCCATTTAAGCATAAGAATATCGACTCTAATGTTACTTTAATATCAGCAGGTAGAACACATCCGTCTAAAATCGATCCGGCTTTAATTTTACTTTAAAATCTGTAACATAAAATATCTGTCAAAATTCAATCTTTCTATTTATCTTAAATTAATTAACTAATGAGAACAATATATTTGAGCAATATATTTACTAAAAAATTGTCACTGAAAAGTTGTTATAATTCCATATAAATTAATCTATAAAGTATAGTTCTTAGTTAGTCCTAGCAATGTTATATTTATTTCATTTAAAGAAACATTCATAAAAGAAACATTTTTATGAATTTCTTATAACCAAAAGATAAGCTTATATTGAATTAATTTAGCATTATATACTTAAATGTTTAATAAAATTAATAATTAAAAGACTTAGGCGAATAAACGAAATTTTTAATGATTTTTTTTTCGCGAAATGATGCTGTAATTATACTATTTTTTTTAAAAAAGTTTCAGGTTTTTTAATTTGGGAGAAAATTGTAATGAAAATTCGCAGTGTTAAACAATTTTTTCTAAAAATTCATTATTTCATTTGAATAAGAAATTATATTCAATGTTGTTACTTATAAATAAACGCTTTGTTAATTTAAAATGAAATAATTTGAATTTTTAAAAAAATTCATACTTTTCAATTTTAAAAAATTACGTATTTTGTTTTTAAAAAGATAATAGAAGGATTTGTATTTTAGTGCGCATACATTTTTAAAAATATTTTTTAGACCAATTGATCTAATATTATTTTTCATCATAAGTATTTTAATTATATCACAATGTCTTATTTTTTTTTATTAATAATTTATAATACATTATATTCCACTTTTATCTGTTAACATTTTTTTACATAATCTATTCCAGTAACTGATTTAGATAAATAAGAATTGTGTAGTAAAAAAATGTTTACAAAGGAAATATTGAGAACAATGTATTGAAAAAATTTCAAATTAATTCTTTAAAAACCAATTTCCTAGATGCAATTGTTTTTGAAAAAAGTATGTCTAAATTTCATTGCAAAATTATTGAAATTTCTAAAAATCGTCTAGCTGTTTCTAGCAATTTTAAAAGATCAATTACTCGTGTTTCAGATTTAAACTATGATGCATAACAGTAATTACGTTTTTCAAATTACTCTTTACATTATTTGTTTAAATTTTAACAAATTTATATTTAATCACACAACTAGTAATTAATCATGAGACAAAATGTTAGACGCCTAATGTTACTAATTCTCTTGAAAATAGCATTAATGGGACGGTATCCTAGTTTTATGTATACCAAATTATTTGTACTTGAAACTACAATACGTATATAAAAAATTTGGTAATTTTAACTGTTTTTATATACTACAAAATAATCAGATCATACGTATGTACACTGATTATAATATTTTGTGACTAGCTGTTTTCGTTCAAAATAGAGCTTTGTTCCATATTTTCCCAAAACTAACTTCTAATATATTTATAAAACTTTTATTTATTATATATAAAATATAATTCACACAATATTATGGTGTAATCCCAGCTTATCAAAAAATTTAATTTATGTACAAGTTTCTGCTATAATTACTTGCTTCAATAATAATGCGATGTACAAGTTCCTTTTTTCTTTAAATAAGACTTGAGAGAAAATCGATTGTTAAATAATGGGTATATTAAATTTGCTAAACATTTTAAATTAAACGGAATAAAGCCGGTTTATTAATTTGTTCACTACTAGAAGAAAATCCCATTACTAATCCTTACATTTTCAACGAATTACATAATTAAAATAAAGAATTGTGGCCACCTAAATAGTTGGAAAAAGAGAAAAAACCCTTATAAATAATGATAAGAATATTTGTTCCATTATGGCAGTTATACTAATTCTTATCTTAACATCAGAAAGCTTAGACAGTTCTTAAAATCTTAAAAAGACAGAATATAAAGGAAAATAAACTTTTCCATTCTATTTCTTTTTCAAATTCTAATACATTAACAGATAAATTTATCTTAAGACAAAAATTATGAATGAAAACCAAACTGGATACAACAATGAAAATTGTTATCAATAAAACATTAAGTAAGTACGTAAACTGAGCTCCTGTTAAGTTTAACAGATAAAAACAAAATAGAAATAAATAAGAAATTAAATAAATCAAAAAGTTTTTTAAAAAACCGATTTTTTTCCTGAAAAATGCCAAAAGAATGTGCAAACGTGAATAAAAATTTATTAAATTAACAGATCATTTTTCATTGGTCAATTCCTAGACTATGGAAAAGATAATAAAACTTTAAAATTCAAAGGGGGGATTTGTGGGATACTTTCTGAGTGAGAACTGCAATGAGAAAGGGAGCAAGTTTAGTATATAACAAATTTCTCTATTTTCTCATCAATAAAGCAAAAATACTCCTAGTAATGATGTATGGAAATGAAAAAATCACTAATGAGCATCAATTAGCTCTAATATATTATCCAACAAAAACTTTGTCCTTAGGTTTAAAATTTGTTTCTAATATATTTAAACCTAATGGCACATTGGCAAAACATATAAGACCTATAGGAAAATTAATGGAAATTATTTAAGAAAAAACAATTCATTTCATTTATTAAGAATTAATTTAAAGTGTGAACAATTTGTTTGGATCTAAAGTGGAGGATTTTTTTAAAAAAATCCAAAGAGCACCCGGTTTTTTAAATGAAAAGAAATGACATTTTCGTTATGCATTATGACTTATCAGCACTCTTTCGCACAGGAATTTATAATCGTAATCGTAGAAGATTAAAAGATAATATAAAAGCAATAAAATATACATTAAATGAACTGAATGTTTTACCTCAAATATAAAAAAAACGAAACTAAATTTAATTCCTTCAGAATTCGAAAAAATCTCTAAAGCTATTTTAAAAACCATAAACAAGGGGGGTGTTTACACCAGCATTATTTGCAGAAAATATACAATGATAAATTTTATATATGAAGTTAATATGTTATGTAGAAACGGAAATGTTCTATATGAATGCATTTAGTGTCATATTACGAAGAAGAAGAAATGAAAATAGAAGAAAAGAAAAAGAAATGCTCTTTATAAATGCGTTTATAGTCATATTCCGAAGTATAGTAGAGAAAGAAATACTCTATATCAATGCGTTTATTGTCATATTTCGGAATATTGTAGTTATTTACATAAGATTCTATAGTTATAATATTGCACATAAAATATTGTGAAAAAACACAGCAAATATTTATATAAAAATAACAATTTTTTTATTAGTAAATTCTTTAAAACTGAAATTCGGTTACGTTTTTAATCATTAGGTTAAAATTTTCATAATTGTTCTCATAAATGTAGATTGCAAATTCATACATACTATTTAAAATTTTGATTATCGCGGTTTGTGTATGATTTAATTCTTTTTACCTAAATTATCGTATTTCGAATTCTTTTGATATATCCAAACTTAAATAAATTTATTTTGTTTTTTGTTTATTATGCAGAATGGGATACAGTAATATGCATAGTGAATGCATAACTTAAAGTACTTTGTATATTTGTCTAATTTTTATTTTCTTGTTTTAATACAAAAAACCAATATTCACATAAAGTCAATGCATTCTTGTATAGTTATGGATAAAAATTTTGAAAATTTATCATTTTAATTGCTTTATTGCAATCAATATCGCACAAATGGGTCTAAACTATAGATACTTATTTATATGCAATACAACATTCAGAAATTAAAATAATATTGTACAATATCTTCCTACTGCTGGGACAATGACTATCATTTCTATACGTGTACAGTTCCTTAAGGACTGGTTGGTACCTTACTTAAGGACTGGTTGATGTCGCAGTAAGTTTTAACAATCTTGGAGCTATGTCAGTATTCATAAATTAACTGTTTCTTCACAATCGAAGAGAAGAGTCAGTATCAGACATTAATTATTTTTAATGCCCTGAAACACCCATTAGTTATTTGCAATTTTTAATTCTATCACCATTTAAGATTACAGTTTTGGTATCAGCTCCCCCTCTTTTTCGGTGGCGTTTTGAAGATAACGCGAAAGATGGTTCGTCGTTCCCATATTTTGTGCGACGCACATTAAAAACAAAATGAATAACAAGAAAAAATATATAAGGCATGGAAGGGGGGAAAAACTAATGAAGTAGAACAATGCTGACATACAGACAAGAGCAGTTTCGTTCGAACGTCAGTTCAGAAGAGGAAAAAAAAGAGTATTTTTTTCCCATCCTTTGCTTTTTCCCCCTCCCCTTTCGAATTATCTCCGACTCGACGGCGAATATAAATTACAAAATGGCTGAATTTTTAAAAGGCCCCAAAAAATCGATAGAAACAATGCTCCAGGAATCGGTTTTAATAATAAAAGAATAAAGCGATGGCTCCGCTTCTCCTCGCTATCATCATGATTTATCACACGCTCAAAATGCGAAAAGTAAATTTATTATCCGCTCAGCTTTTTTTTTCTTTCCTGTTCTTTTTATATTTAACATTAATACGTTGAATACTGGGAAACTGAGCGAAGGGAATAAATAACCGAATTGCTAAAGTCGCCGGACATCACACAGAAACGTTTTAAGGTCAAACAGTAAGGATAGGGATACAACTAAGGCTTAATCATGGGATTTGCGCAATATGTTTATGTTTTTTTATGCAAAATATTAAAAATTTACCGAGAAAATGCAGATACTTTGATAATAAATTTTTTATCTCTCTGAATAAGAAGAAAATAAAAAAAAAAGGGCCAGGCAATTGTTATTAATACATCAGCATCGTTTATTCGTTATGTCATCTACGGGCAAACCTTTCCATGATATATTCTATATAAATTCCAATCTGATTATCTCATTATTATTGTATAAATTCCGATCTTATTATCTTGTTATTATTACTAAAATAACTAATTATAATAGATAATTCAAAAAACGTCAGGCAACTGTTATTAATACATCAAGATCGTTGTGTCTTCTACGAGCAAACCTTTCAATGATATATTCTATATAAATTCCAATCTGATTATCCTATTATTATTATATAAATTCCCATCTGATTATCTGGTTATTATTATTATAGATAATTAAAAAAACATCAGGCAACTGTTATTAATATATCAACATCGTTTATTCGTTTTGTCATCTACGAACAAACCTTTCAATGATATATTCTATATAAATTCCAATCTGATTCTCTTGTTGTTATTATTATATAAACTTCGATCTGATTATCTTATTATTATTATTATTATAGATAATTAAAAAACGTCAGGCAACTGTAATTAATACATCAACATCATTTATTCGTTATGTCATCTACGAGCAAACTTTTCAATGATATATTCTATATAAATTCCAATCTGATTATCTTGTTAATATTATTATTATAACTAATTATAATAGATAATTAAAAAAACGTCAGGCAACTGTTATTGATACATCAACATCGTTTATTCATTATGTCATCTACGAGGAAACCTTTCAATGATATGTTCTATATAAATTCCAATCTGATTATCTCATTATTTTATTATTTTACTATATTTTCATAAATAGATATATAGGTAAAATACTTAATAACCATAATCTTTATTTCTATTTTTTTTAAGAAGCCACCTTTACCAAATCTTTATTATTAAAACTTAGGGAGGGGAGACATAATTAAATAGGGATTTTTTCCATGATTCTTTTCACTATTACAAATAATAAAATCGAAAAGTTTAGGAAATTCTAAAAGAAAATATATCAAATTACTTTTTAATAACTGCCTGCCTGGAAATAGGTAAATGACAAACGTTCATATTTAACTGAAATGATCATGAAGAAAACCTTCTGAATCAAAGTTAACTACTAAAAACAAGCTAATCAACTATTTCAAATAATACTCATTGTTTTTAATCAATGACTAAAAAGATAACCTAAATCAATGACCTTTCTCTCACCTTGAACATCTCAAATTAAATATTTTGTTAATTGTTTTTAATCTAAACTCTTAAAAAGCATTTCTTAAACCGCATATGTAATGGTTAACTAAAATAACCTGTAATTGTAGATCATCTTCAAAGGAATGGTTTCAGCTCATAGTTTATAAAATAATTTTAATTTATACAAAACGGTTCAAAAATTAACATGTCACAAAAAATTTATACTCTAAGGCAAATTTGCTATGGCAGTTTATTAGTTAGCCAATACTAAGTGAATGGGGGAATTGTGCAAATATCAATACATAAAATAAATTTCAAAATCAAGCGCTAATATTTAAGATGATACTTGATTTTTGTCTCAATAGCTTACAGTTCGCAACTCATTTAACCAAGTAAAAGAACAACAACAAAAATAATAATGTTTCTGGTAAGTCGTTTCAATGTAAGTCATACTTTATAAGTCGGCCCTGATGAATTATTATTTGCTTTTCAAAAATACAGTTCAAAAAAAAAAACGGATAAAACCGACAAATTTATTTCCAGTAAATTAAGTTCTTAATTAGTATGCAAATGATGAAATTATTATTCAATGTCGGTTTCATTAGACTGATAGTAGCAGAAAACGCACTATTCACCAGTTGTCCTTCCAATCCTCCAAGAACTTTTCCGCGTTTTTCATTTCCCCGTATTTTGTAGTACGAATAGAATTCTGGTTAAGCACTATATACAGATTATATTTCATATCAACTTCTCATTTCTCACCTTGAAATAAAAAAGAACAGTTATAATACAAAACAGTTATTGCTTGATCATTATATTTTTCTTTCTTTATAGCTTTAGGAATAATAATCATTTGAGAAGAAAAAAAGAAATCACTCGATAAGTAGAAGTGAAAGACAGATGATCATTCCCAGATTATTTCCCATTTTTTAAAAATAGCATGCAGATTACAGAAGAAAAAGAGAAATTTGCATTCATAAATCACATCGCAGATTCAAAACATTTCTAGAAGTATACATTCTAGTACATTTAGAAATTTTTATGTGTTTTATATCATAAAAGATAACAATTCAAAGTTAATTTTGAATAATAAATTGAAATGGAAAATATGAAGAAATGTGGATTAAAATACAAATGCCCCTTTGAATTTTGTTCACTAATTGCAAAATCTGAACATACTGCTAAGAAAATTGGAGGAATTATTAAATTTTAAGAGACAGAGTACAACAGATAATTAGTAAAAAAATTAACCCCCTTTCCCTTTAACTTTCAACTTTTAATAGAAGAAACTCTTATTCATTATTGATAGTTCTTGAAACACAATTTGACATATGATGGCATTATCTATTGGTGCATATTAAGACTGATTTTTCTTCAATAAGAGTATTTTAACATACTATTTATACCAGGATATTACACAATGTGAAGTCAATGTGTTAACGATCTCTGTAATTAGAACAGTTTATGAACAGTTACGAAAAAAATCAATGAAAAAATCAAAATAAATTTATTACGCTATTATATGCTTAATAGTTTGTTAATAAAACAACGCAGAATTAAACTTTACAATATAGCTTATTAATTTGTTAATAAAACAACGCAGGATTCAACTTTACAATATAGCTTATGAATTTGTTAATAAAACAACATAGAATTAAACTTCACACAGCAGCTAAATTAGATTATATTTCACTTAAAAAACATGCAATCTATTCAAATATTATACGCCCATTCTCTGCATATTTTAAAACCAGAAATCAATGAATTATTCTACAAAACGCGATTGTTTTAGTTTTCTGAAAAATAAATAATTTTTTTAAAGAACACTGTAGAAATCATTAATTTTTTGCTTCATCAAAGCTTTTTAATGTCAACCTATTAATTCTTTTCTTTTAATTCCAAACTTTCTAATTCGAAAGCAATTTACTTATTAATTAAATCTATACTGCAACAACGGAATTAATAGGTAAAATATATTTTATTTTTAACTGATATATTCATATAAAATATAGAAAACAATATTTTTTTATCATAAATAGAAAATATATAGCGTAATTTTGTTATAATGACATTAACGCATCAATCCCAAGAAGAAATAATATTATATAAACAAATCCGCCAAGGTTAGATTTGAAAAAGTTAATATTTTTTTTCTTTAGAAAAATTAAATACAATGAAATTCCTCAAAATTAATTTTTAAAAATAAAAATATACATTGATATTTTTTTTTACTTATAGGAAAAGCGCATTAAATGACAGGAAGTATTGATATCACCGATTACGACATGAAGATGAAGTGCTCAGTATCAATCCCTTTGGATTGCCAGCATCCACAGCGAATACTTTACCTGGTTTGCATCTTCACATAAACTTGCTTTTGTTTTCAAATCATACATTGAATTCAATTGAAGTTGTATTATGTGAATATTATTAACATATAGAAACCGATAGATATTTAGTTTTCCATAAATTATATTGGGCATTAAGTAATTCTCTAGTAAGAAGCTGTAAAAAATTTACACCGAATAGTGAAAACAAAAGTTTAAAATTAAAGCTTGGCAAAGTATGTAATGGCAGAATATTCATCAATAAAATTAATTTATTATTCAACCTATAACTATTCAAATTTATTACTTTGAAAAACACAAAATCTTAAAGTAAACTATCTTAAATTATTACTTAATTCAAAAATAATTATTACTTTCAAAGAGGGATAAAATCTTTCAAAATATCTAACTTTCATAAAAGTGCATTTAATTTTCTTTAATTATATCCTTATTAATCAGAAGAAAAGCTTCTTCAAACTTCCAAAATTGACTAATGAATTTAAGCATACGAAAGAATTTGAGTACGTAATACTTCTAATTCATCAAGTTATAAAATGCATTCCAATAAAGGATAAAAAAATAAATACGAACTTAAGATTAAATTTTCAGCAAATCAGTTTCGTTTAACTACAAATCTACACGATCTTGATGCGTAAGCGCACTATACAAGGATGTATGCGTAAAGCTACGTTCCGAAAAGAAGTGATATTGTGAGTAATACTATTGTTGTGAGTAATACACAAAGTGAGTAATACACGAATTATGAAACTATGAGTATTTCTGTGACTTGTGAAATTTTTTAAAATCTCTAATGAAGTTGTACAAAACATCCGAATTTTAAATTAAATGAATACTTTGATTCTCATTTTTAATATTATATAGTAAAGAAATTTGAATATTTTTTAAATTCCTGCTCAGTAGAAATTTATTTTAATATCTGTTTCTATGTCCATGCTTGCTTATCAGATTTCCAATGGAATTAAATTTCAAAATTTAGTCGGCAATTTCATTAAAAAAGCAGCTTAAAGTATAAAAATAATTCTATAAAATAAAAATAAATCAAAAATAATTAATAAAATTTTATGTAGATACAGAAACCAAATATTTTTGCTTTATGAAAGCTGTTCCATTCCTAATCGTCTTTCAAATTTATCCAAAACCTGTCTCTTTTTCGCATTTATTATTAAACTTTTCAACTTTTTAATTACTTTTTATAAGAAGAGATTGCTATTAATGCTCTTATTAAATTCAGAACTCGTATCCAAATACAATTTGGCAGGACAAATCACGAGAATAAATTTGTATTAATAATATTGCTCTAATAAACCTCCATAATAGAGTTACAGAGCGCTTATTAATATTAGGATGAAAGAATTTTGTTTTATTTGCAGAGACTACGCCCATAGGGTTATTAAAAACATATCTAGATAATTGCTAAGAATAGAAACTATAATATATTAAAAATAAACTTTACAGGAACTTATTCAAAATTAATAATACTAAATAAAGATAAAAATCTGTGACAATGTTCAGGATAAAAAAGTTTAATATTTTTAAATTTTTGCATCAGGTAGACTTAAAAATATTAAGAAAAAAAAAAGGAAATATATATTGAATGTAGACACTCCTTTTACTCATTAAAAAGAATTAAACAGAACTTCTCACATTAGAAGTTTATCTAGTGATTTGTTCAGATTGTTTCAGATAACTTAAGAATTGCATCACTCATCTATATCGAAACCTCAATCGAATCTTGAAATACTGAATTCAATTAAAAAAGAGCATGAAATTCTGAATTTTCTTACGTATTATGAAGCATTAGAAGAACTGCAAAATATTTTTATAAAAACAGATTCTTTATTTTGTAATTCAGAAATTGTAGAATATATGGAGAAATAGTTACACCAAATTTTAACAAAACATAATTCATTTTTTTTTCAAGTTTCCTGCAAGAAGATTTTATCGAAATTTAGAATTTGAAAAGAATATCATTTAAAGATTTAATTATGAATATATAAAGATGAATGCAACTTCCCAAAGAAGTAAAATAAGAACATTATTCAGACGTTTTATAAGGAACGCTATTCAAAATGTAAGAATAAAAATTAGATATTTTCACTAAAACTCGATTATTCAAATTTGTCACCTTTCATCTATATTATGCATGGTTATACCTTCTAAGAAGATATTTAAATCAACTATACGCTTGCAACGGCTAAAGAGCGATAAATTAGATACTCCGATTGGAAACTCAACTCCAACTTAAGTTGAAATTGTTCGCTATATTGAAAAAGTGATTTTACTTCATTTTCTTACAAGTATCTAAGATGTGGATAGTAAAAATTGGCCAAAAAAAAGTTAACTTAGTTCAGAGCTTTCAAGGAAATTCGAGTTTTGAAATAATATATTGGATACTTTTTCTTTTCTTTTTTAGTTTAAAATATCAAAAAATCTGAAGTTTCAAAATTTAAATAACTAAATGGTCAAGTCATCACAATTATTCTTAAGTCTCATTTGACTTGTGTGACATATTGATTCTTTAAAAATAGTATGTATTTGACTTGTGTGACTTATTAATTCTTTAAAAATAACATATCTATTAAGAAATCCTACTAATATTAACAGAAAAAGACATTTAAGAAGCGTTTTTAGTTGTTTATCAGGTGCAAACACACGTACAAGTGTATATAAATATAAGAAATTATAGCATTAAACACTTAGAAGCAACAGTAATGAATTTAATAAGAAAAAAGATACCGACGCGAATAAATAATTTATGATAAATTCAATTTTATATAATAATTACAAAAAAAAACTGGAGCATTTATAAATTTGATGCTTTAAGCACTTTTTTACGGCAAAGCTTTTCAAGAACAATGGCATATGAACTGCTCTTCTCGTGGTTTATAAAATTAAATCTTTCCTTCTATAAACAACAATATTTTTCTTTAATATATCTTTATTTTTACATCTTTCTAGATATTCTTTCATATTTGCTGAAATTAATTGAAATCTCTTTTGCAGAGTTTTGACCCAGAAATACAAACAAATCAAAGGAGCTTGGAGTTAATTAGAAATAAATACAAATCAAAGGAGCATTGAGTTAATTGCATAATGCCATCTCTATAAAGTAAGTATTATTGGTAAGTGTTTCTAATGAATAATAACGCAATACTGAAAACAATATATTGAAATGGAAAACAATATACAAATTTTATGTAAGATTTAGAAATAATAATAGTGTATTTAGAAATAATAATTTGTTAATATTGTTTAATGTTTAAAACGTTTTCATTAATATTGTAGATAAATACGCACTATACACAGCATTAATTTTTAAACAAGTAAATCTAAAGTCAGTTATATTTTATTTCCCCCCATTCAGATATAAAACACCATTAAATGTTTTTATTAATTAGCGACTAAGTTAATCTTGAGATGAACGGTACATTTTAAAGGTACGGTACATTTTAAAGGTACTGCAACCCTTTTTTTTTACATAGGCTTGCTATTTGATTTTTTTAATAACTGAATCAAAATTAATTTAAAATCGGACTATACATTTTTTACAATCCATATATTTATTTGGCATCCTTGTGTGTGTGTGTGTTTTTAATATTTTAACAAACATGTATTTTTTTTTAATTCACCAAGGATAATATATTGAATTTATTTATTTTTTTAAAAAAATATTTTAAAATTCTTCTCGCACCTGTTTATACTTACATGCCCACTGATACCACAAAGGGTACGCCTGCTGTACAGTCAGATCAAAAGGTTGTTCTTGCAATGAATAGTTCATCTCGGCAAAGGAAACACAATACCGTTTTATGGCACAACAATATGAAAATACTTATAACTCAGGTTCTAAAATAGCCTCTTTGTGCCAGAGGGTCCCAAAATCTTCTTAAAGGATTAAAAGTGAAGAAGCTCCTCCCTTTTCTTTCCAAAAGTGAAATCTGAGGAACAGACAAGAAATTATGACAGGGGAGCCATGGAATTCTTACATAGGATAGGTTTGACTATCATAAAAATGTCTCTGTGCTGATTATAGTGGCCATCTGGATCGGCCTCTTGTGACGTCACTATGCCCTGATAGGATGTCCAGAATGTCAGAAGAAGGGTTTATGAAGGGGGGGGAGAAAAAGCATTGAAGAATTATTTCAATGATGACAATAATCAGCCATTTTTTTCACTGCCCACCCCCTACTTCAAATCTTTTGATTATGTCCGAACTGCTACCGGAATTCGAACAGTAGCCCGAAAATTCTTTCTCATAGTGTGTGAGTTAATCCGGAGTCCGACATACAAGCGGATTAATTTTATTTTGTGTTGCCACTTGTGGATATGAATTATTGACAGAAAATTTCAATAATGTGGATTATAATAACACAAAGAGTCTTGTAAGCTGCCAGGATAACTGTATGATCAATGGGGAGATAACTGTGTTTAACAGCGAGGTAAGCAATGATTTATTATTCGCCATTACTAAGTAGGAAAATATTTGATTTTGCTTTTTTATAAAGGGAGCAGGTGTAATGATTTTTTTTGCGTGCATGTGTTTACAAGAAGTCAGAAATATAGTAAATATATGAATTCAAATAAAATCTTATTTATAAATAAGACTTATTGAATATAAATAACGATAAAAAAATTGCTAACAAATAATTTCCCCCTACATTTGCATTATTCCAAGATCCTAAAGCATCATACTTAAAAAATTATTTATATATATTTAAACTCAATATTATCCGTGTTTTATTCTTAAGTTATGTTTGTCAGTGCAGTATGATTATTTATATCTTGATGTTAGTAAAAAAAAGATCGAGTTTCAAACTGAAAAAATACAGAAAAATGTTGATATTTATAAAATAAATTTAGATATCTTTTAATTTTTTTTATTTGATTAAATTTATACACGTTTTGGTCACATTTGATGGTATATGTAAAGATTTCTTTGTATTGAAAACTTTTCAAACTAAGTCATTAAAAAAATCTAAAGCACCAGTAAAGGAGAAGAATCCTTATACATTTGTGTATCATTCAGTTCAGGATACACACAATCAAATAAAAATAATTTAAAAAAAATTAGTTTCCCAATTAAAATATATTTTTAAAATTATTCCGTTAGAATTGCTTTTTAATATTACTGTAAATAATATGAAAGTTTATAATAATATTAAGACTTTTAACATTGCCTAAAAGATGTTATTTTCAATTTGTTTACGATAGTTAAATATATAAAAATTATTAATTTAAAAAATAAGCAAATAAAAGCCAATTTGAATAATGATATTTGTTTCAATAAATATGCTACAATTGATATTGGAAGTTAGGATTGCAAACTATATGTATATCAACGGTTTTCTAAGTTAGATAATGGCTAATAAAAAAAAATCGTATAATTTTTTTTCTACTTGCAAAACAGATTTCCAATAATTTAAAATATCCTTTTTTAAAATGTCTGTTAAGCAAATTATAAAATTCATTGAACGGGTGCAAAAGCTAAAACAGATAAAGGATATAAAGGTTAATATAGATTAATCTTTGTATATGGCTTAAATGAACTAATCAAATTTATAAAATCGTGTTAATTACAACTGATACAAAATCACTGCTAGAATAATTTTAGCTCGAAATTCTTTTCGAAACAATTCAAATAGAATAAGATTTCATGATTGAAATAAGATTAAGTTCATTTGCTAAATAAAATATAATGCATTTCCATTAATATCAATGAAATCTAACTCGATGATATTTTGGAAATCAAGCGATAAGTAAAATCAAATAAGTACTACCTATAGCTCTATAATTATTTTTTAAGATGATAAATTGAATAAATTATTTGCATTATTTTTTACCTTTCGTTCATGGTATTTTTTTAATGGAAGTTCCATTCTAACTGAAATAGTACGCGTATTCAGTATTTATTGACAATTTTGTTTGCTATAAATGTATCCGTAAAAATACGTAAGATTAAATATGCGAGCTTAAGTTTAAATATCTTTAAACTCAAAAATTACCAATAATTTTTCGTATTTCTTTGAAAGAAGCAATTCAGCATTTTTGTGCATTAGTAAATGACAAATATACTTTATACATTAGTTTAAAAATGTATTTGAAACAAAACTATGCACTGTTTTGTAATTTGTTTAAAAGCTCCATTTCTGGTAACATTTTTGAATATTTACTTAATTTTTTAAAGTAATCCCAAAACTGAAGGTTACCTTTAACTGTTTAAAAAAAAGCCGGAATCTGAAATATATACCAAAATATATTTTATGAGTATCAGAAGTTCATATTACAAAATTTTACATAATTTCTTATAAATTTTTGTGATTGAAAATTTTCAGACCTAGATTTTGATTAAACGACGTTAAAATTATATTGCCTTCAAGAAAGCCCTAAATATTCGTTTTATTTCACAAAAAAGTATTGTTATTAGAAATTAATAATTTTAAATTTTCCTCGGGTTTATTCTGTAAAAAATTGGGAAAAGAAATAAAATTCTGAGTAATACATATTTCTTACCATACAATAATCATTTAAAAAGAAAAATAACATACGTGCTAAAAGAAGGTAAAAGAAATAAGAAAATCTTTATAAAATATTATCTTAAAAACATTCCATATGTTGAAGAAATAATGATATTTATATTAATTTAGATATTTTCCTTTGTTAATAATTTATATAAAAAACTATCTGATAAAAAAAACTTATCTCAAAACAAAAATTACTGTCTGGAAAAGAAATCTTAAGATGCACCTCTTCCTTTTGTTTATTTTATATAATTTCATTGCGAATAAAATGTGGTGACAAAATTTTGAAATTATTTAAAAAATTGAAATTTAATAATACTATCAAATCTCTACATTTTACAGTATGAAATTAATCAGATATTAAATTCAAATTATTCTGCAGATTAAAGAAAATCAAAAGTAATATTTCCTGCTATATGAATTCATCATATATAAGGGAAAATAAACCCAATGCATTTTATATATATACGAAGAAAAAAAACTATTTCGTAAATAAACTTGTCTCAAAACAAAAATTGCCAGCCAGAAAAAAAAAATCTCAAGATGTATCTCTTACTTCTGTTTATTTTATGTATTTTCATAGCGAAGAAAATGCGACAGAATTTTGCAAATATTTTTTTAAAAAAACTGGTTTTAAAAATAATATCAAATCTGTATAATTTATAGTTTGAAATTAATAAGGAATTAAATTCAAATTATTCTTCATATTTAAAAAAAATCAAAAGCAATATTTAAAAAAAATCCTGCTATATGAATTCATCAAATTTAAGGAAAAATAAAAAGAATGCAACAGCACGCATTAAAAGCATTATTGAATTTTAAATAATTATCTTAATTAATGAAGTTAATGGTGGTATAAAAAGTTTTAATATCCTGATCTCTCCATTTAATTACGCATCATTAGTTTTCTGAATATAATATTCAAAAGGAAAATAAGTAGTCATAAAAATTAATTTTACTTAAGCAGAATTAAAAGATTATTATAAAATCCAATTGAGATTTAATTACTATTAAATTTATTATTTTAAAAATTAACCACTTTGTCAATTGTAAGCCTCAAAAATAAAGCTATACTTAGTTTTAAAAAATCCTTCGCTACCAATGATCGATTAAATTCAGGTTATTTAAAACTTTAAAAATTAAACATTAATTTAGATAACTTATTTTAAAATTAATTTAAAGTTTAAGATTTGATTTAAACATATTCTCGATTTGATATTATTATCAGTCAAAATAATTGATTCCCCCAGTACTTTAAAACATTATTACTGTTTTTATGCGGTTTTTATTTTTATATCTATATATTTTTAAAGTTGTTTCATTGAACGTCGATATATGTTAAATGAAATTTTAATCACAGCTATACAATTTAGTTCAATTATTACATCTTGTAACAATGTATACAAAGGAAAGATAATTATGTTTACGAGGCGGGTTCTCAACTGTTGCATTTGAAAGCAACAGACCAATCCCAGAGCATCCCACAGCGCGTAAAGTGAGGTTCTGTCTCTAGAACCAATGACATGGTAGGAAAAATGCTTCCATTGTTAAGAAAATTCGGCATTTTCAAGCAATCATTATAAGAATTTATTTTTAAAATGTGTTAAAAGTATAAGTTTTATTTAGTGTTTCTTAAGATATTAAAAATAAACATAAAAACTGCAAAACCTTAAAATTCATTAAAAATTGAGAGAAAATATGCAAAAAAGTTACGTTTTATTTATTGTAAAGTTTGAATTGCGAACCCAAAACAAATGTGGATAGCCATTACTGTAAATTTTCCGAGTCTCATTTTAAGTTGATAATGAAAGTAGACAATGCACAAAATTTAATTATTGCAATCGTATATTATTTAAAATCTTGAGTGCTTTCTATGAATAAATGCAATGTAGTAATTTAAAACTTGTTACAAGCGATAGAATATTTTAGTCATTTCTACACAATAAAATACTTTAGATCTATTGGCGATTAAAAATTAGAGCTGAATTTAAGAGATAATTAAAAATCAAATAGTTGAAAGAATTTTTAAGAAATAGGGTGAAGACAAGATTTGTTTAATCAATGTATTTTAAATATTTTAAATAATATTTGAAGTGCTTCAATTAAAATGGCTTCATCCTTACTGATTTCTATTTTATAATAATTTGATTCTTCAATAATAATTTTGATAGAAAATCTTTTAAATTTAAAAAAGATTTTGCTAACCTTTTAGATGACATTTTAATTACGCACATTTCCTGAAACTTATAATTGATATATGCAGTTGAAAATTTTATTAAATTTCCTTATATACATATCTAGAGACTAAAATTTCAATATTCTCAATATGGGAGCTTTATACATTTATTTCCAACTCTTATAGTTAAAAATTAGAGCATTTTTTCATCAGATACTTTTTTTAGTTATTTTAAATATTCTTGTAAAACCTGCTTACCCCACGCTGATAAAAGAATGAGCTGATTGATAAAATTAAAAAGATTTTTATTTAATTAAATAATAAATTACAGATAATGACAATATAGCATCATAAAAGAATTGCATTTTTATTCATTAATGTTTTATTATATGATATTTTGAACATATAATGTATCTGTTTTTTTTTAATTTGCAAATGATATTTTTTCGCCTGCTCTGAAATTTTTACTGTGATTAAGATGCATGATAAACTTTCTTTGTAACTTGAACTTGTTTGAACAAACCTGTTCTTGTTCAAACTGAACTTGTTTGCCACAAATATTCAAAATATAATGCCAATATATCGTTATTGTTATTCTGATAGTATGTTAATCTTTTTACTACCATCAATATAAGAATCAAGGATAAATAAAATGGAAGCCTATCATTCTTTCCCTATCCAATAAATAACATACAAATTCTTGTCTAAACGTAACTAACATTACCAATATGGCTTTAAAAGTAAAATTAAGAAATACGTGCTACATTATACTAAACTTTTGTTTGCATATCTACAGGGGTAAGGGCCATTTCGCCAATTAAATATCAATAATATCGATGAAATGTAAGTAAAAATCCCCTTTTCTCCATAAGCGACAGAGAATAGTGATAAATAATCAACGGAAAAAGTGCGGTTTTCAAAGGAGAAACATGGGGAACTATTTAACTATGTCTATTACTTATCCAGAATGGTCGAGGAGTCATTTTTCTGTACATCCAAAAGGGTTAGGAGTTATTTCTCAGTATTTTAAGAATTAGGAGTCATTTCTATATCACTTTGAATGAAACATCAATATAAGAGTCACAAGCTGATAAAATGCAAGGGGAACTCCTCTTTTCTCCATAGGCACCAAAGAATGACGGTAAATAATCAACGGAAATAGTGCGATTGTTAAAAGGAGAAACATGGGTAGCTATTTAAGTGAACATTTCTCTGGATATCCAGAGGAGTGAGAAGCCATTTCTCTGTATATTAGGAAGAATTAGGCGCCATTTCGCAATGAATAAAATATCAATATAAGAGTCACAGATCGGTAAAATGCGAGAACTCCCCTTGTTCTTCACAGGCACCAAAAATGCCGGTAAATAATCAACGGAGAAAGTGCGGTTGTTAAAGGAGAAACACGGGCAACTATTTAACTGACCATTTCTCTGCATATCCAGAATGGTGAGGAGCCATTGTCTGTATATCCAAAAGGGTTAGGAGTTATTTCTCAGTATTTTAAGAATTAGGCGTCATTTCTATATCACTTTGAATGAAACTTCAATAAGGGTCACAGGCCGATAAAATGCAAGCAGAACTTCCCTGTTCTCCATAGGCACCAAAGAATAGTGGTAAATAATCAAGGGAAATAGTGCGATTGTTTAAGGAGAAACATGGGTAACTATTTAACTGAACATTTCTCTGGATATCCAGAGGAGTGAGAAGCTATTTCTCTGTATATTAGGAAGAATTAGGCGCCATTTCGC